>NW_011627330.1:88727-157848 GCF_000204515.1 Acromyrmex echinatior | reverse complement strand
AGCAAAAATTCTATAAGCTAGAGCATATCTATTTATGGCATGCTAAACAGCAAAACTTTAAAATTGTACTTCACAGAACGATTTCTGTAACAGTTGATTTTATTCTCCTTGCTTAATATGAGAATTGATATAATCACGGTGAAAGCAACAGCCCTCTTTCTTGAGCGTAAGAACGACATAAGTTCCCCAGACATTCGTGATCCTTCCCATCGATGATCGCTCGTTCATTACATTCGTTAGTGCATCTAAATAGTAGTGATAATAAAAGGAAGAGCTTTCTGAGCGATCTACATAAATACGAAAATTTTAATTCTTTTAGCCTATATATAAAAATAAAAATTACTCAAAAAGAATGTAAAATGTTGTAAGTATTTACATATATCCTGTTCATCAATTATTTATTAAATTAGAATAAGAATAGTTATTAAAAGTTATTATTTATCCGAAATTGAATTTCCGAGCTTGCCTTGAATTTAATAAATTTTAATATAAGCATCAAAATGTCAGATCTTCACAACAAAAATTGAAAAATGGATTTCTGTTATTTCATAGATACTACCTATGACTTTTTCTCAAAAAAAGGAAAGAGAGAAAGGAAAGAGAGTTATACTTCGGGCAAAATATATCTTATCATGTTATTACTGTGTCAATAACATCTTTCTTCTCAGATTCTCTTGAAAAAGGCACCCCTTTAAAGGTCTGACAGCACGATACGATTTGACAATACTCGAGAAAATGTCACGGATGTCTCGTATTTATCCGAAAATCTCCTCCGACTTCAAATTTTTATATTTATTTATAAAAATTCTTCCAGCAATCATATATTAAAAAACATAAAAAATTGAATTAATTAAAATAAATAATCAGCTTTTAATTGACAAATAATTTTATATTAATTAACGCAACTTAACTAAGAATTCAAAACGCTAAACATTAATTCACTTTTATTTTAACAAAATCATTTTTCTTTATTTCTTTAAGAGACTATAATAAACTTCTGTTATCAATTTCATAAATCTATTAAATAAATATTTATATTACAAAAAAATGTATACTACAAAAGAAAACAATATTTGAGGTAGTTGGCCCAGTAATCGTCATGTTAACCAAAACACTTGACTTTGCAAATTTATATTAATTTTTTCATATTGAAAAGTGACTGTTATTTTAGATTATTTTATCAATTTTTTGTGACGAATAAAAACGTCACTTTAAAATTCTTATACCTACGGCCGTTGTTAAAAAAATCTTTCGTAAAAATTAGAAGGCACAAATATATAAGTTATCGCCATGCCGCCATAACGATTTATCCAATAATCGTCATGGGTATGTCCGACAAATCGCCATACATGTTAACATGCATTATTATATATATATAAAATGTAATATATACAATACATATATTTTTATAATTTTTTATATATTTTTTTTTCAGAATTATCATTATTACAAATTTTCAATAAATATTAACAGTTGTTTCAACAGAAAAAAATTTTAAAATTAGTTTTTATTCCGATAGTTAGTATCGATCTCTGTTCTAGATGTACCAGTTATCGACACAGAAATAATCCAGTGATCCTTTATTTGCTTGCGTATCTTTATTAATTCGACTATGCCTATTACTGGTCCGTAATATCTAGATAATAACAATTACGGATCTAATTTTTTTATTTGGATTTTTTTAATACATTATTATTCGATTTACAAGAATTTTTTTCGGCCCACTTAGTCCCAGTCAACAAATATGGCGATTACTCGACTAACTACGTGCTTCGGTGAACCAGTGCTTGTCATATAAAAAAAAATCTATGAAATTTGTATGAAACAATAATTTGTGATGATGTACGTAAAACTGCGATCTCGATTTATAACTCAAAGCTCAATTTATCTCATGCAAGTCGCCAATACTCCAAAATCACGAGATGTCAAACAGTGTTTCTTAACCTCATTTGATCGAAATTAGGCTGATATGCGGTTGCTGCATATATTCGATTTAATCAATAGTGAATTTATATATTTACGAGTGTCATAATGTAACACAACATTGTAAATACTTCCTTGGAATCAATAAAAATCAGTAAGTCTCACGATCGACAGAAAGCGTCTAAGACTAAAATACGTTTTTAATACGTGAACTTGGCAATTACTGGTATCCTAACGATTTCTAAGCCAACTATCTTATTTATAACAAATGCGTTTAAAGGAAAGAAGAGAAAAAACAGTTTAAAGTACGTGAACAATACTACATCTTGTTTTATCAAATAAAACACGTTGGACGATGCGTTAAGCATAAAAATAAATTGTAAGTTTATTCATCCTCTTGTTGGCGCACAGTTTGCAGAAATCAATTATCGTGTGCTACGGATAGTGATGAAAACAGTCGTTATAACGAGAATATGTCTCAATTAATTTTTACTACTATTGACATTGCTACAGGTGTCACAAATTAAATATCGACGGTACCAATTTAATGTTACGAAGTAAAAATTGACATCAAAATCGACTTCAATAAATCAGAACAAATTCGAATCTTAAATTATTTGTCATGCCAAAAATGAATGAAAAAGTTCAACGATAGTAAAACATATTTATATCCATTTGCTTCGCTTAATAATAAAACCAGTAATCAATAAATATTAGAAAAAAATAATCTAAAGATTGTTATATATCTAAAAGAGTATATATACCATTTTAAAACATCAAATCATTAAAATTCTATAATGTCAAGTTTAACCTAATTTAAGTCTCTACTGCTTCTACTAAATATATCGTTATTTTATTAAATCGAAATTAATATAAATAGACTAAATTAATTGAACTTGACACTGTATAGTATTAATTTGACATTGCATAGTGTCAAAAATTTAACCATTATTTTATAGAAGGATACACAGAAATAATAACTACTTAAATTAAATTAAATTTGACATTGTTAATTTAACAGTGCACATCGAATAGTTTCATAATAAGAAAAAATAAAATATGTGAGAACTATCAATTAATTTATTGCATAATCTAATACATTTTTGTACATCCTTTGTATAAATTCTTTTCGTTAATGCACGTGTGATGCAAAAACGAAAATATCGGATCTAAATTGGCAAAATAATTCAGATGGATGGGGGAATATAAAAGCAGGAAAGAAAAGAACTACAATTCTAAGATTCTTTAAGGTGTGTGTCGTATAATACTTTTTCCGTGCGCAAATACAGAGAAAATATATTAAGTATACTTTAAACGCTGTTTAAAATAAAAGAACGTGTGAAAAGAAACAGAAGGAACGAGGATGGGTGCATACAAGGTGCTGATATGGAGTCCGCGCGCGGATGCACGCCGCGTGACACAATGCGTTAGTACTGGGTGGGGTGTAAGTAATGTATGCTCACATTGTTTACCGTCGCCTTGGCGTGTCGCCGCGGGACATTGCACACTGCCGAACACGTACATACCACCCACTCGCAACACCATTCTGCCAGTGTTGCACGCACGCTCGCGCCTACGCGACACGGACGATGAGTTCGTGTCCCCAAAAACGTACCGTCGCGTAAAACACACCGCACGATACCGAAACCGCCGAGTTAACCGTCGCACGGCAAAGTTGTTTAATTCGCTGTTGTGTCATGCAAATCGCGGTAATGAAGGAAGATGAGTCGTGACACGGAACACTCGTTGTGTTAATTCACATTGTGATTGGTACTATACTTTACAAATGTATCATTACACAAATGCAAATTAAATTGCGCACTTTATAATGTATTGTACATTGTAACTTGGTATAGTTGTTACCGTTTAAAATTAACAAAGAGGAAATTAGATGAAAGATTGCATCGTTTTGTCAACAGACAACTGAATGAGTTAGAAAAAAATGCATAATATGAACGTTTAACAATGAAATTTTAATTATTTAACGTTTAAAAAATTGATTTCATTTATATCATTTTTCAAATAAAAATTTATTAGTATCCCCAAAACAGAGATGATCTGACCAAATGTTCTCCGAACATTGGATAGCTGGGACTGCCAATTTCATACTCGTGTATGCGAGACCCTAAGGAATTTAAGTTTGCCCTGTAGTACGTTCGTAAATGTAATATAGATGATAGGATTTTAACAACGAATAACTTGGTCATCGCAATCCTCTAACAATATCAACATCTATTGTAAATATAGACTCAAGGTTGGTTATCTATTTACAGTTACAGAATAAAAACAACGTTCTAAATCATAATCGCTATAGCATAATAGAAGATTAAGAATAGTTCTTAAGCAACTAATACGTATATATGTGAAAATTAAAATACAAAATCAGCTTAGCCACAGCATATTTAATTCTATAAAAATTAAAAGAAACTATAATATAATTTAACAAAAATAACTTAATTTTCATTTCTTTTTATAGACTGCAGATAATTTATAATTACATGTTATTAAATGCATATTTTATATTTTATATATATATATATATATATATATATATAACATATACATTTATATATAATTAAGTTATTAAATTTGTTAAACTATATAGTCTTTCTCTCTCTCTCTCTCTCTTCTTAATTCTTACAGAATTAAATACATATATATGTAAATTGATCCTTGGTTATAAATATGTCTTTTACAAATGATTAATAATTACGCTCTACAGAATTCACGCTATTTCGCGCTTCCAGTTGTTTTTAAAAATTATAATTATTACATCTTTCTCTAATTTTAGTTTCATGTCCTCGTTAACATCGTAAGGATTGGTCGTTGATGTAACTTTGTAACGTTACGAGAGAAGTAACTACCACACGGCCGCGGATCTCCCAGTGCAATATTCTTCTCTCTCGTCGTTGCTGCCATCTGTTTGTCTCCGTCCGTTCCCCTTTTCTACCGCGACTTACACTACTTGTTAGCTGCTCCTTTCAAACTCGCCGCTGTAGAAAAAGGGAGCCGACAACTACGAGTACGAGGTCCTAACTAGTTGTCGGAGCAAAAGTTTGCTCGGTCAGAGGTTAAAGCTGTGTCCGTTTGTTTATTAGAGAAGTCGTAATTGAAACGTTAATTCTTCATTTTTCGCGACAGTCACATAATGTGTGCATTTCGCAAGATAGTCTGAAAATAGTTAACAAAATGCTACTCCAATTTTTAAAGAACAATAAAAATTTGTGATATAAATATTTAAGAACAAACTTATTACTCCTTATTCCATAACTTCAATATCTCTTATTATTATTCTATTAAAAATATTATTACTAAGTGTAAATAAATTTCTGATTAGATATGATTATCTGATCTCGAGTATTATATTTAAGATTATATTTAAAAATAAACTGATAAATAAATTAAATTTGAAAAGAATTATTAAAAAAGAATATATCACAAATTTCAGATTGAGTGTTTCGCGACATTGATCAAAGGCGGTCGAATCGCAAGCAAAATTCGCATAACCGATAATGCGAATACATTCTTAATTTACAAAATTATCAGTATGGATGAGACGCAACCGAGAAAAGAAGAACTGCCAAAAAAATTATATTAGATTATATTGTAGATGATTTCCTGATCCTTTTTGTACGGAGGTAATAATGATCGAGCAGCAATACACCGATAACCAATTTCTTGGGGATATCCGATATATAATACTCGACTTTGGTGCTGAGCAATCTCGTTTTTATCGATTCTCACAAAATCCTCCAATTAGTTCGCATAACATTACCGTAATTACGGTACCTACCTATCGATCGAGGCATCATCGATAGACTTAATACATCTTCGCTATATGTATATGTGCAGCCCCTGCTTTCGCCAAAATTGCATCTCCGTTAGCAACGTATGTGGAATTAGGAAATAGCTCGCAAAATGTGCAATAACGCAAATAACTTTATATAGGACCTATAAAACGGAGAATTAGCCGAAAATTTTCATACTTATATAACGCTTCAAATCTGTTTTGCTATAAAAATCTTACTAGTATTTAACAAATAGCTTGAAAACAAATAGCTATTCCAACATAAAAATTATTCCAAAATTTATTGCTCCTTAAGTATTCTGATTCCGAATTTATTATTAACAATTTAATTTAATAAAATAGATCAAGAGTGTAACAACGCTACAATTACGTAAAGTATATAAAAAAAAATTAGTTACCAATTTTATTAAAGTATTAAAGAATTTCTTAAATGTATTCTTTCTTTTTTTGAGACCATAAATAATTCGAACAAATATAAAGTAGTGACTCAAAAAATTAATATTATTATAATTACAGAAAAAATAATTACAGAAAATAAATAAAAAAAACAGAAAAATTAAAAATAAATGCAAATACAAAAAAGATCAAGTATATTATAAATAAGAAATAGTTACCTTTTTAATAGAAAGAAATAAACAGAATACATCACACTAACATTTTTAGCATGTCCAATAAATACAATGTACAATAAATTTAACATTAATCAGTATTAATTAATAGTAAATTATTATTTATTATTAATTCAATATAATTAATTTGTTATTGTTTAGCATATTGATTACATATTTTTGTTGATAATATTGAAACAATTCAGAGTACTGTTTCATTATTGATTAATATTAGAAAGATATAATCCATCGACATTTTCCTTGAACTACAAATTTAAAATTGTGACTGTGCCAGTCTAATAGACATAAATAATTAAACATCTATGATATTAAATATATATTTCAAGAATAAAAAATATTAATCCATCAGAAAGATACCAATTAAAAAACCATCGTTAAAATGTTGCTTTAAGCACATATGAAACGCGTAAAACTAAAGAGATGCAGAGAGAGAAGGAAAGGGTCATCTGTATCATTTTAGGGCGACAGCGGTGTGCCACAACGTAATAAGACCGGTAGGAAGTTTCACGGGGTGTAATTAACTCAACGAAATCACCTGTGTGTTTCAGCGAGTACTCGTGGGGGTAAGTTGGCTGGTTTGCGAATGTCGTCGTCCGTTGTTGGCCCGCCTTAGACAACGCGCCCTGCACATAAATTCTCGCGAGTCGGTGGCGCAGATGCGATGCGTCGACGCCGCGGTTGGCTCGCAACCAATCCTGATCGCGTTACAAAGCAGCTTGCGGAAGCTTAGGTGGGTTCCACCAGATTTGCATTATTTATCGAGCACAATCGTACGCTTCGAATTTTCGTTTTCTTATGATTCCTGTACTTTTTTCCTTCCGCTCCAATTTTTTCCCCTCACCTTCGAATATCGCTGTCAAATAATTTTCGTAGAAAAAAAAAATAAAAAAATTAACTATGTCTCTCACTATTATTATATATATTATTATTATTCATTGTCGTTGCTATATCAACGATTCCTTAAATCCCTTTCACACGATATTTCAACGTTTAAAAAAAAAACCATTAAGGTTGTAAAATTACGACTGCACGAAAAATTATAGCGAAAATATTTCATAGAAGATTCCAAGGGTATTTAAAAAAATTCAAAGGAATATTTTTATTCTTTCATTTTTAAGCCACCACTTTTCCGTGGGAAAGTTTTATGTGCTCTCAACGTGGATGAATCAAGGAAACACTACGACGTTATTTATAATCGATCGTTCTGAAATACGCGCTGGCGTATCCTTTTTTGTGCTTCCGCACTATCGACATGAATAATAACGTGGTATGGGCATAAGTATTCTCGAAAGTTCAATTTCCCGTCATGACGCTCGATGATTTATCGATGACGCTACAAACGAATGGACATTATTTACTGTCGCCATTCCGCCGGCCGCTCGATATTTCGAAAGAGTGAAATTCCGCATTTACGAAGGCGCGTCCAAATATGAGAAATCATCCGGTAGAAATAAAAAGAAGAGTCAATATTTCTTCACAGCTCATTGTGTTTATGACATTTGCTTCCTAATATCTCAATAATATTCAATCAACAATTAATCTAAAAATTATCCAAGGACTAAATTCCAACCAAGAAGAAAGCAATAACGTGTACATTTTACAAAAATATAGAATAAACATGTGGGAAGTAAAACACATGTGACAGCTCGAACCCATTAAACTATCACAACTCACTATTATCATAGATGACATCGAAAACATCGTCCTACCATCACTCTGTCCATAAAATCAACTAGCTACGAAAAGAACGATATCCCTTTGAACGTTCCACGTTGCGACACATTAATTTGTGTCAACAATCATTGCCATCGGTTGTTGCGAAGAGAGTCGATCGTTTTGCAGATCGGAAGTAGCGCGTCTCGCTCGACTACGAAAGGTGATGTTCGCATGGTTACTTATCGAGCAGTGGCTGTTGAAAAGCAGAGACTGAAGAGGGAGAATGAAAGAGAGGCCCAACTGCTCGTTCGTTGTCGGCTTTATCTAATATCGAGGCGGCACACACACCATCAGGCGCCGTCGGGCGTTCCTCGCGCGATTCCATCGTTGGATGGCGTATTAAAAGTAAAAATAAAATTATTGGAAACGGGCGGAATTCGGCATCTTCGTGTGGCTGTTCGTTCGGCGGTTCCAGCCGGTAGATATAAACAGGCACGTTCATCAAGAATGCCCGGCTGCATGCTTGCTCGTCTACTTGGCTGCTTGCCCGTCTTCCTCGTATATATATTTTACTTGTCTTCCTACTCCATGGATGGTCAGCTTCTGATAGTATTATATTCCTTAAGCAACTTTGGTTTTTTTGTCTTTGTCGTGACGCTTTTCACATCTGATAAAATCAAAATATCAATGGCTCGAAAATGCTTAATAATAATTCTATTATTTACGTACTTAGCTGTCGTTAGCTGTTTGCATATCACACGTTGATCAAAAAAATAATTATCTGTTTGTAATGTAGTGTAATTATCGAGTATTTCTCACCAATATTATTGTTATGAAAATATTTATATATTACGCAAAAATGATAAACGTTCATCATGATTAACTGCAACCGCAACAGAATAATAAGCCATATGGCAAAATACAGAGGATTTCACGTTATTGTATGATATTACGTGGTTTAATGATAACAGCAAATTCAGTTTGTACTTTTTTTTTATTAAATCGCAGCAAGACAACACTGTTATCATCAGCAATGGGATTGAGTAATTGATACAACTCTGACATATGTATAGTATGTGCTGACAAAACGTACAATACATAAATAGCCAGCGAGAAATTCGACTTATGGTATAATTGCCAAACAACGTGATTATAATTCAAGAACCAACGATATAAAGTCAAGAGATTACAATACGATTTGTGGTACACTTCACCTCAACAAGAAGACCACCCTGATGATTCTCATAATATATTGCTAACTCGTATGTAATAGAACCTGCATATTATTATTATGTTGTAAGATATAATGAAAAGAACATGATAAAATATATTTTTAGAATTTCTTTAGCGACACGTAATGATATACACCATGTATATTTATTATTTATATCCAACAATATCGTCATTGAAAAATTAAAAATACGAAGATTAAAAGACTAAAATATCTAACTAAGTAAAGCAGAGATTTTATGGCATGATTACCATCTATAAGCAAAGCAGATAATAAAGATTATTAAACAACCTTCAATAATATATATCATAAAAGAAAAAGAGAGAAAATTACGTGGTTGAGACTATATAAAAATTACATACATATTTAGTATCGCGGATTATCGGATTATCAGTATGGTAATCAAAGTACTGACATGTACTTGGAAGGTTTCGAGAAACGCGTGCTTTCAACGAGAGCATAGGACCCGGTATGGCAGTCGATTAGCTCGGAAGCCTTTCAGCAAAGCAGTTTTATCTGCGTAATGATATCGTGTAAGAAGCGGACGAGGGACAGAGAGAAAGAGGAGAAGAACGAGTAACCGCCGCAGGGACTAGCTTTGAGATGTTGAATCCCGACGAGAAATATACCATGGTCGGTAGGCAAGACTTCGGGCAAGACTCTTAAAACGATGTTCATCGCATTCTTGACGTGAGTAAATAATTCCTAGTAGAAAACCGACTCCATTATGACGGGCCGACATATCTCTTGAAAGGCGGTCTATCGAAAGGGCATATGAAAGCAGCTTATCGTGGCGAATAGAATTATCAAGTCGCAATGAGCAAGATGTGCATGCTTCTTTCAAAGAATTGAGAGGATAAAACGAAAATATCCTTCTAATTGCCTGCAATTAAAGTAATAAAGATTACATCATCCTACATGCATTTCATGATTCAGTAGTTCTCTTTTGAAAGGATTATTTAAATAGTAAAAAACAAATAATAATTTAATTTTAAAAAAGTTGTGATTTTATTTTTATTTTATTTTAATTGGTACTAAAAATTTATTTTTATTTCATTTTAATTGGTACTAAAAATTATTGATTAAATAAAAGTTTTTAAATAAAGAAATATTCTAATTAAAATTCTTTGAACAACGATATTAATATTATTATTTTGCTTGTATCTAATTCAAACAAGAAGAAAATGTACAATTAAGATGAAGGTGCAATCAAGTATGCTGTACTATAGATTAAAATTGCACTCAGTAAGTAATTTCCAATGTATCGTCTTTCAAAATATATTCTTCGACCATACTATCTCGCAAAGGTATGCAAAAAGACGTTTTGCGAAGAAGCAAAATCAGCGAGAAAAAACACGAAACACGTTGACCTTTTTTTAGAGATATCTTAACTCCTTTAGAACTAAAAGCTCGCATCGCACGATACCGTCTATTGAATTTTGTCTCCTGAATATTTTTCGATCACGATGGAGTATCGCATCAAATGATAGTGGAACTTCGTCACTAAGAATTTTCAAGCCTTAGTAAAGAAAATCTTAGTAAAGGGATAAACGGTAATAGGATCGACTAATAAGACAATCGTCAAAATATTTGTGTACATAAGCCAAGTGCATCTATATCAATTTTATCCGCACGCTTGCTTAAGTAGCTATGAACACAGGTCACAGTCACACGGCAGTAAACACACTTGTTTTAAAAATAAGAACTGATCTTAGGATGTAATTTAAAGGGAAAAGGCAAGCGAGCTCTCTCCTCAAGTGCCTCTTAAGAGCGGCAAGCACCGATCGCTGGTCTTCGCGATTGGAGAACATTTGGATGACCGTGCAGCGTCGAGGTTGCGATTGCGTTCCATCGTGACAAGGTTCGTCCAAATCGACAAAGTGGAAATTCCGGTCGTTTCATACTCTGCCGTTTGTTCACTCGCGATAACAAAACGGCGTAATCAATGGTGCATTATTTGTTTTACGCTTGTGACATTTGTCAACTCGCTGGATATCACGTTGTTGAAAATCTGTTTACTCGTTTTATACCAAACTGCGTACGACCTATCATTCTATGTCGTGCATATAAGATTATCATTCGATAGCTATGCTATAAATGTTCTCGCCCTCGTGTGATACATGTAATAACGTTCCTACGAAACAGCAATATGAAACGTGTACTCCAAATATACAACACCCGAATTGTCGTGGTAGTACAGCTACCATCTTGCCATCAAGTTCAATATAGCAAAGCTGACTATCCGATAAAGCGACTCCATTACGTTTCGCCATCCTTTACGAGGCAACAATATAAACGAGCGAGTGTATCTGGAAAGATACGACAATGCGCGCCTGCCTGCCGCGAAACGCTCGGGTTCTGGGCGAGAGCGGAATACGAGTTCCTTCCTTTTTGATGAAGTTTACGAGACGCGTTTTCACGATCGCGATGTAAAAGCGAGGTCGCGCGTACCAGATGCGGTCGGCGGTTTTTGATTGTGTTTCGCAAAGACGTTAATAACACCCAAGCGTAGTTCAGCTAGTCGAGTTAAACGGTCCGGCGAAGGTGTAGCTCCTCCAGGTAACCGTAACTTGCATTTACATACCGGCGTACACCAGTGTACCCGACGTGGTATGCGCATGAATAAATATGTCGAGAGTCGAGTGACTTAAACAGTCTAAACACTGCCCGTATGGCAAACTCCGCGGGTGCGCTCGCGCCATCATTCCAAGATCCTTCGGGGTGAGTACTTCGACCTCTCGTTAACTCTCGAGCCATCGTCGAAATTCCGCTCGCTTGTGGAAACAAAGGACCTCGCGAAACCATACACGAACGCCTAATGAAACCGAGATTATACAGTCGGACTTGGGGGTTAGTAAATGGTATATCGAGATAGCTTATAGTTTCAGACGGTTATACAAGGCACTATAGCTATAGCAAGTTCTATTTCTGATTGGCTGTCGAATCTATATTAGACGTTACGACAAGGGAAAATTGATAGACAATGTTGAAGGTATTTATTGTTCAAACTATACATTCCTGAGAGAATGTAGATAGAATTCAATACGCTTCTTCAATATAAAAAAAGCCCATCAACCTCTATTGTTATACATCACAGTCTATAACATCATGTAGCTCTAGATTATTGATTAGAAGATTTTGTAGTCACGTTTAAACATTAATCGATAAACTGTGAAACAAACTCCGCCTAGTCAGCCATCCTTTCGGCTACTCGGTTCAATTTGTGAAGTTAAGGAGCCGGCAAGTCAAACAGCAATTAGTAATTCGCAGCTGTGCGAACGATGATCGCTGTTTAACCCGCCGGCAAATGAGATTCCTACCGCACGTTCGCGCCAACTTGGCCAATATTTCACTTTAATCGTCGTACGTCAGCCGATGCGGATGACACCGAGGATACTTAGAAGACAGAGACGAAGAGACAAGCGTTTGTTTCTGCTCTGACAAATATGCATCAAGAGCAAATGAAGAAAAATATTTACATAAAAAATCATAAATATATATATAATGAAATATTTACATATATAATGAATTACTTATAAAATGTAAGAAAAATAGAATAATATGTGAAAATTTGAAAGCTTGGAAATTACAGGCAATAAAGACATCAAAAAAGAAGATAATTGTGAAAAAAATACACATGATATATTGAAAAAATTAAACAGAAAATCATAAAGTGTTCACATAAGAATAAGGTAAGAAAGAAAAAATAACCGTAGAAAAATTCTTCCAGCTTGATTAACCTTCCAGCTTGTTGATAATAAAACCGTCTAAATATTAATGAACATTAATCGCAGTCGTTTTCCCTCGCCTTTTCTCCATTAATAAACGATACTGGCTTATCGAGTCTCAGTCGCACCGGGATATTAGCGAGAATTTACAATCGATATACTAAGCGTTCACTGTAAATAGCCAACGCCTCGAGAACCGGTTCGGTGCATCGCGTTACAGCTTCTAGCATGCAACGCCACGTAGTCGCTGATAATAAGTGCACAAACATGAATTTAATAGCGCGAGATAGTCTGCGAATTGACTCACACCGCAAAACATGCACTTTCCGTCCGAAATTACGGTATTAGCCGCAACACTACTCGCTATCGTGCCACTATCGATCGCCGGCTATCGATGCTAACGGCTGCCAGTCTTATAGACCCCTTATTTCCTGACAAATTACGATGCGCCGTCGCGCCGGTCATTACATCATCGCGCAAAGATTAAAGCGCGCATATTATCGTATGTTTTTGCAAAGAATCTCAGCTGATCAGAGAAAAATTCTCGCTGATCGTTATTCGATACATAAGCATAAGTCGTATATAATACGTTAACAAATATAGTAAGAAGTAACCAATGAAATAAGAATTATATAACAATAATATATTTTAATTCTATAATAATCATGTACGTTATTCGATATTAATATAATCTTCCCCGAGTCCAAGTAACAGTCGTAAAGGCCAATTTTAATCCTAGGGACAAATTATATTACGAAAAATTAGGGATTAGAAGTTAAATTATAACGTAATGTAGCTTCACGTGCCGTAATCGCTTTATCGGCACTCATTTGTTAGCTACGTGCTAATAGAAATGATAGAAACCGACGATAAGCCTCGTCACTCACTGTAATCGCCAATAAACCATACTCTCAATGCAGCGTGAAGCGCCAAGAACTCCTACGACTCTTAAGTAACACTCCGACTTACACGAGCAAACTGCTTCCCGACGCCGACAATTGCACGGGTTAAACGTAGCGCCATTGAGAAACAAACGATCTATCACGCACCGAGTACTTTAACGGGCCGCTGGGGCCGTTAACGACTGCCACCCCCGTTGCCCCTTTCACCGACACAATAGAAACAATTACGTGTAAATCTTTAACGGCTGCCCCTCCATGGAACAAACCATTTCACTTTTAACCATTTCTAACGCCTTTCATCAAACCGCTCTCGCGATTTTCAACATGACTCCGTTTACCGCGTCGTGACAATTACAAGCAAGCTTCCAGTTAATGCAAATGTCACAAAAACCATTTCGAACTAGAAAGAAAGATAGCAACTTTCTTGCTTATTACAAAAATCTACGTGTCTGCACAGATCTTCTATAAAGAAAGACATGTCAAAATCATATACCTTAACATTCAAGCGCAACAATTAAACACAAAACAGTTTTCTTGATGAAGTGCGAAGAGTTAGTGTGCAAACACTCCTTCATTACCTTGATCCTTGATGTTGCGAAAAGAAAATCATTAAAATAAGTTCTTTGGTTAGAAAATTTTCCACGATTTGCGTATCATAACAATTCTTTCTCTTTCGCGGTCAATCCGCGTGATAGCAACCCTCGCAGAATCACTCCTGTTGTCGGACGCAACCGCGCGAGTCACCGGGGATGAAATCTGTGCTCCCGAGGAAGAGATGCAGAGTAAGGAAAAAGAAGGAGCAGCAGTGCTGAGTCGTGCGGCAGAGACGGACAGAGGGATTCATGTATAAGCGAGTGAGTTAGCAACTTCGGGCACTCGGCCCCGGTGTTTGCTCTCTTCGAGGTCTCGAGAGATGTTTGCATTGGCTCTGCACCTCGGCCCGCACGATGACTGACTGAAATGATTTCGTCGACGGCACGACTGGAGTGCACTTTTGTCAACATGCACAGCGCGGCGGCGGCGGCGGCGGCGGAAGCGACATGACTTGGGAGTTTCGTACTTGTTTTCGACATTACGAGTAATTGTCGCTAATAAAGGGATTCAAATGTAAATGATTTTACACGTAGAGGCACGAGCTAAACGTTTACATATTACTACGTTACAAAATACATAACTTTGCACATATGTAACTTTACACACGCACATGTTCGCTAAAATACTTGCTCAAGATATTTGTGGAAGCATTAACTTGTAATTTCTGATCATTGTTCCAACGTTTCTCACGAATTAGTGGAATTAACAGAGCATTAGGCACATAAAGGATAAAATTATAGAGCACTACGATGATTAATGCGAAACTCTGTAACAAAGAGAAATGCGTCAGGAAGCGTTTATCGTTTCAGGACGGAAGAGAGAATTAGATGGTACGATTTTAACAATGCTCTGGAGATTTCACGTGGAGACTCCCATCCGTCCAAAGTTGTTCGAACTTTGCATTAAGTCGCAAGAGAACGAACAGAAGAAATCCCAATGGTGTTCGCACGGAGCGAAGAACCTCCGTTGTATTTACAGAAGAAAGTGGAAGTGGAACTCGAGAACGACGGTGATGAGGATTGAACAAACAAGAGAATCTCGAAGACGATGTCGGTCATCGTCATTAACACCGGATAATCCAACCACGAAATACATGCACCTGAAGTGCAGTCTGCTCTTTTTCTTCAATGATAAGTGTTGACACTGCGAGAAAAAGTAAGAATGAACACCGGCTGTAATCACGTTTTTTTTTCCTTTTAACTCGGTAAAATTACTGTATAAATCACGCGTTTGCTCTATGAGTAACTGTATAAATTATTCTATTTGTTCCTTGCATCCTCGCCATCGATCATCGTATAAAACAGAATTAGTAAAGCGTTGATAAAGAAAATTCCGAGTTAACCAGCCGCGCAATCCTTTGTATCAAACCTGTTGTATTATATAGTTTGTACTAAATACAATTCTAATTTATAGATAAGCAATAGAACTGTCTTAAATTATTCCGAGACTTCCGATTTCATTACGTTGACATGTTTTCTCCCATCCTTTTGCACAAACAATCGTTATTTCTTTATGAACCGTAATACCGGTTTGCATAAGGACGATTGTAGATCTCGCGTTGTCGTAACTTTCTATCGCGTTCGTAAACGTAGAATTGCCATCCATTTTCTGCTCGAAGCGAGCGTCCGTAAGTTAAATATTATGTTTGCTGACGGAAGACGTTTCGAGTTCAGCCGAAGAATACGAAACGTGCCGATCTTGCAGCGGCAATATCGAGCGAGACCTGTGAAACGTCTGCTGGTAAATCGAAGCAGAAACGTAGCGAAATGATTTTTATTTCGCTTCTTTCCTCGCACTTCTGTTCAATAAACACGAATCACTGATGCGAACTACAAGTTTTTTTGGAATACGGTAGCCGGATTTCTTTTTTTTATTTTCGTTAAAGTCAAATGTAAAAATGAACTTTTTAACTTGTATTATTCCGCTCGATCAAATCCATATATTACTTTATTCTTGTTCTTAAATTATCTTTTGCTTTTATTATTTTGTTTGTTTCGATGTTTACTGTTTGCTACACCGTTATTTACAAAAGCACGTCATGCTTTTAAAGATATACGAATGTTCATAGCATAATAATAAACTCAAATCTATTATATTTATTAAGTCTAAATGACTGTGCAGATCAGTTATCACTATCATAATGCCAAAACTCTTCAACAACGTTACCATTTTGTCACATTCAGAAGAAAAGCATTAGGATTTAAAATATGTATAGTACAATTATTAATCATTGTATCAATCATAGCATAAGATTAGTACAATAGATATAATGATTAATATAATAATTGTAGCATATATATTTTTATCATTGTTTTGTACATCAGATTAAAGCATGATAAAAATTATACCTTATTTGTGCAATTTTTTCTTTATCGTTGCGACGGACAATGTATTTAATATAAATAGATGTAAATGTAATATTAAGAAGTTAAAATCAAGCTTAAAATGCACAGGTCAATTAAATAATCAATTATTAATTTTTACAAATAAATTTTAATCGTAATAATTTTCTATAAATCTCAATATTATCTTTAAATTATATTGAAAATAATAAATGCACATAGTTATATACATATATCATAGCTGCAATAAAAAATTAGCTTAAATAACTGTAAAATTAAAAAAGAATATAAAACCGCAAATAAAAACCTATTTTAAGAAATGGGACAACTTCTACACTTTTCTCATAAAACTGTTTTGAGACAGGATGCGCAGTTAAAAAAGTTTCCCCGTCTCTCGGACTATAGATCGGACTACGGATCGGACTAGAATCCAAATAGCACATTTAATAAGACAGAGTATGAAACGTTCTACAACAATAACTAACAAAAAATCTTTAAAAAAATTAAGAAAAATAGCAGCTGTTTCAAAATGTTCAATATTTGATTTGACTTGTAAAGTTTTCTTGCAGTGTTGCAAATAAATAAGATTACATTTAAAATTTGTTCAAGTTTTAAATTTACCTTAATTGAGATTTAAAGCTTAAACACTAAAATTTTAGATAAATCGTTGTTTTTAAAATATTAATAAATTAATCAAAAATATATGCACTGTTAAGTATTTAAAGGTCAAATTTAAGCTGATTTCGTAAGTTAAATAACATTGTTATTTTTAATTTCCAAATGTGTCAAAATGTATTATTTTAATACAAAACATATGGTTAAAAAAAACATCTAATCAATATTCCTGTAGTTGAACTGTTTAGTTTTAAACTAAATAACGCTATTTATGCACTTAATGAATAATAAATCAAATTTAGTACACTTTTTGAATTAAATTATATGAAACTTCATTGCTTCAGTTAAATTAACGACATATTGATTAGGAGCACTGGCGATTTGTAGGAATGATTAAAAATAACTCAAATTTTGGGTATAATTTGACATTATAGGTATAATGTAACAGGATATGCATGGCAGGTTTAAAATATCAAATATAAGAATTTATAAAAAGAATAATATGATATTTTAAAGGACACTTTTAGTGCTTTTTTACTTTTGCGTCTGCTGCGAACTAGCTTCTCTCTTGAAAAATTCACGATATTATTCTTGTCATTATCAATTACATTAATAATGTTGAAAGAATGGAGATAAAGGGAATAATCGGTAAAAGTTAGTGTGAAAAATGGAATAAAATGATGCTTATCCTGTTTTTGCAACTGTAAAATTAATTGTCGAGATGTATAATTAATGTGTATATTATTCACACATTACGATCGATTCTTAAAGAAATATCAAGTTATGGCAGATAAAAAGTTTTCATTTTCTCAACGCACAATTCGAAAATTTGTTACTTTATAACTCAAGACAAAAGTATTAAACAGGAATAATATTAATTAATTAAAACAGCACATTATATTTACATTGTTTTAAAAAATCATCACTATTACATATACAGGATGTATTAAATCCATTTCAGAAAGCGATTCTTTGAATCATTTAAGATGGTAAACATAAATTCTAAAATTGATAGATCCTAAAAGTGGTTCAAAGAATCACCAGACTAGCGAATTGAAATTTGAATTTATATGAAGTACTATTTTGAATTTACATTTAAATTACAGATTCATAAGATGTTGAATTAATTTATCGTGTTTTCAATTAAAATTTACGAAATTTACATTAATTGCTATTTTTTAACGATATTCTAATAATTGGAAGACCCAAATCCAGTAACGTTCATAATATAAGACAAGGAATTTCTCTTCGTAAGTAATTGTACTGTTAACTTTACTCAAAATTATGCAAATTGTAATAACACTTTAGTTCTTTAGCATTGTAGTTCAGTTTCATAGAGTCATAACCAGCAGACCTAATAGCGATTAAACTGCGACATTGCTAATGACAAGTAACTTTTATTTTGTACTCGAAGATGTATATAAAGATCAAAACTTTAAGAAACTAATTCTGAATAAAATGTTTCTGGAGACATGCTATTATATATAAATTATTAAATGTAATTAATTATGTAAAAATACAATGTCTCATAACGCGAAACGTCCAGAAACAGTCGTACCTCTCTCGTGCAGTAATATCTCGGGACACCGGGTAAAAAAGTTCGCCTCATAAGTAATTACGAGTTCAACCCCTCCTCAAAACTTGTCCCCCGCCGCCCTCCTCCCATCGCGGCCGCGACTGCCGCAGCCACCCCCGGCGTTTCCGGCCGTATCTGACATCTCTGCCTCGATGTTTCTTCTTTCTTTTGCCCGCCACGTGGTTCCTGCCCCTTCCCTTCCTCTGGCCGCTAGCTACACCTTGCACTCCATCTCAGCAACACGTTTCTTGACAGAAAGTTAATAAAGTTTTCCAACTCGCATAAATCAACGACCTTCTTTAACCTCCGGCTTCACAAGCTGTCAGGTACGTACTAGCAGCGCGGCAAACCCCGGTTATAAAGGCAACGAAGTTTAATGCGTTTCAATAAATTCCTCGAATACTCTTTCTCCACTTTGCTGCATGTTCGTCCCGATCGCTCAGTTCGTCACTTTCAAGTTTTCTAGTAGCAACGAAAGTTCACTAAATTATGACGATCTGCTGCATACGCAATGCAGCAGATCAAATCAGAACGAAAAATATAAATTTACGTTATGCAATGATAATGATTTTAAATAAATATTAGTTGTTTGTGGACGTAATCTTTTTGAAATTTTTGCTTATATTCCACGATTAATAAAAATTTTATCGCAGTATATCGTCTATCTCAGATGTTCAGAAGATTAACTTTGTTAATCTTCTAAGCATGTGTTCCATATATAAGTAATAAGAAATTCTATTTTTTTTTAAATGCTTTTAATTTGATCTTTACGTAAGTCATTATTTAATATTGTCATTAAGCCTATTAGAATAAATACTACGATAATTTAATTATTAGGAAACTTTTTAAGGTACAGTCCTCGTGCATTTGGAATGGTAATCTTTCTTCGGTAATACCGACAATGATAGAGAAGATCCCAACGGTATCTGTTAATCTTAATTCTTTCGTCTGCTTCCCACGGGATATGAGAAGACATTTGTGCACGATCGTGCTTATCTTAACGAAGAAATGTTGAGTTATTCCGAAAAATTTTGGGGTAAGACGCCGCTATTGTTTATTTATCTAGATGCTAAATTTATCGACAATATATCGAAATTTATTTTTGCAAATAACTTGCAAAAACTAACAAACATACATGATTCCTAAATAAACGATTTATTTCGTTTTATTACATTTATTAAATTATATTAAATTGTGTCATAGAATGTAAATAATATACTTAAAACAATCATATAAATTATATAAAAAGATTTAAGACATATTTTTTATAATAAAATTTAAGTAAGCATATTAAAAAAAACTTTCATTTCTAATTTATTAAAAATATATACTGTCTATATATATATATATATATATATATATATTATATATATATATACATATATATCCAAGTTAAAATTGAATTGATTTTCTCATTAAAATAATGCCTTTTTGCATTTTCTGCGCTAGATCTAGACTTAGATCATTTCTTTTCATTTACGGAATTGTGTGTGTATGTGTGTGAGAGAAAGAGAAAGAGATACAATTTTCCTTTCAATTTTATCACGAAATGAGTAAAGAAGGAGATCCGCAGTACCGGCAAAAATCCGCGAATAAACATCATTTACGTTTTCATAATTAAGAGTAGTACAGAGACGGCACAAAGTCGGTCGCTCCTCTTGATTTTAATCCACGGCCTGGCATGAATTATGGACCGTAAGCTCCAGGAAAAAGCTCCAGGAGCTGTACCGGAAGTTAATCAGAGCATTTCTTTATGCCCGAAGGCACGCGAAACACGAATGTTCTCCTTCGCGGGAATAAACTTGAATTTCCTTGCAGAAGAACTAGTAAATTCGAACATTGTTCTCTTGAAAATTATACTACGAATAAAAACAATTCTTTTTTTAAATAAATTACGACTAAATATTTTTGCTAGCAAATAAAAAATTGTTATAAATAACTTTCCATACAAAAATAACTGTATGGTTGCTACAAAATAAAACTAATATTTTATTTTGGTTAATTGATACCATGTCAGTTGTGCTATCCTTCTCTAAAAAGCTTTAGTGGGAAGAGCAAATTCGCGAATGGTAGGTACCTAACGATGGAAAATATGATGATCTATAGACCAGTCGATAGCTGGCGAGACAAACGAGTTTATTATTCCCAAGAGAAGTTATCCCCATGGATCGTTAATACCAAGAATTATTGTGGGCTATTAAGTCATCGATTATATGGTTGAGTCATGGGCGAGAAAGCAACCACGAAAAAAGTCTCCCAGGAAATCAATTAAGCAGAATACAATTACGAGGAATAACAATTTGTCGAGATATCGAATTCTCACGTTATTACGATGAAGATAAATAGCAGACGTCGAAGACGCAATATACAAAAGAACTTCTTCTACGAAAATCTCGATGCTACTCGTTCCTATTTGCCGTTTTTGATTCATATCGTTTGTGAAATTGTAAAATCTTCTTAAGATAAAGGCAATACTTTTTAAAATTGAATTATAATTAATAAATGCACGTTTAGTATTCAATAACCAAAGATAAATAATTTTTACCATATGAAGACGCATGACGCATACTTTTTTTTAATAATGTATTTTTATTATTATTATAATCTTTTAAAATAAATTTTATAATTATAGAAATTTTTATAGAAATTTTAAAAAATTATTATTTTTAATTATTTGATATTGAAACTAATCAATCGTAATAAAATTTAAAATCATTAATAACATTCTCTAGTATTCAAATATATATTCCGTTAATAAAACGTGAAATCAGCAAAGAGCTGATCATGTGATCTGTAACTCAAGAAAAACGACTTTCCTAAAAAGATAGATATTTTTGAAATTAAGATTTAATAATAGACTGGAGACAAGGAAATATAATAAACTTTATACAATAACTAAATCTTGACAAAAAACTAAATATAACTTTTAAAACCTTAATCTTTTTGATCAAGTGTCGAAAAAATGATAAATAGATGAATATCAAATAATGTGTCGTATCTCGTCTCTTGTATAGTTTCTTTCATTTTATTTTTTCTGTTTTTCATTCTAAAAAAGCGAAACTTCCTATGCTCATTCACTTCCTTGATGTAATTTGGACGAAAAATTAATAAAAAATAATAATAAAAATAATTTGATCAAAAGAGATTCAAGGCTCGTATATGTATTACAAGTGAGCAGCGTACGCAATTAAGATAATGATTAGCAATTAGCATAATATGTCGAAACTCTTCAATGCAATGTCTGGCAGGATATCGGAAAGTAGGATGACGCTAAGATGGTAATTAGCGCCTGAAGATGGTAAAATTCAATATGCTGTGCCAGCGGTAAAGCAGTGAATTGAAGTCGCTTAAAAGGAGGAGAAGGAAGAAGAAGAGAGGGAATAGGAATAGATTTAGTAGAACGCTGAAGTAAGTTCTTGTATCTTCCAAAATAGATATCAAAGCAGGTGCCAGCAGACCTGGCATTAATTAAAAGCTTTCCTGTCGCGCAGAAACTCCGAGGAACGATTCGGCGTATTTCCGAATCGAAGCAATCGATCGAACATTTCTTCCATCGCCATTCGACGATTCAAATGAGTCCTCGTGTTTCCGCTTTGCGCACACGATTTACCATTGAGTGTAAAATTCATTCATCGTAAAAGCAATATTTCAGGAAACCAGACTAATTGATATTGAACATTTACTAAATTACAACATTTTTACATCGATAATTTCTTAAATCAATTTGACTTTGATATAATTCTCCTGACAAATGTACATCAGTTATATAATACAGTTATTGATTTTGATAATTCTCCTGATAAAGTTTAATACATAAATTTCTACTTGTACAATTATCATAAAGAAAATAAAAATAAAAATTTTAAAAATGGAAAATTATTTAAATACATGTTTAAATATATGTTGAAAAACGTTTTTCATTAATATACTATAATAATATAATATATATAAAATTAATATATATTACAACTTTTTATAAAATTGACGCTTTCTATTCGATTTATACACAATTTAGTTAACTTATATTATCATTTTCATTTCAAATTATTTAACTACTGAAGACGTTAAAAACAAAATACTTCTTCCTGTAGTTCATTTCAAAGACAAATATGTTAGTGAAATTGTGATAGTGGGGCGTAAATAAATAAAATATTTTAAAGACGTTTGAAAAAAAATTTGTTTTGGTAATTTCTTAAATTTATTTATTCACATATACAGTTTTAATAATATTTAATAATACATAATAATAAAAATGCTAAAGCTTAACAAAGCATTATAAAATAAATAATATATTTTATTGATATACCTTTGCGAAGTAATCTTGAAATTACGTGGAAATCTATCAAGATTTCATAAAATTAATCAAGAGAATGCCTTGAATCTGTTAGGCAGAGATCAAAGCCGAGGGCGTTTTATTTTTCAATAAAACAGGTATGAAAGGTGTAGCTAATCAATAATATTTATTACACAAATATTGCTTTGAGAATTTTCATTATTATGCATTAAATATTATTATTGTTATATTTAAAAATGTATATGCGAATAAAATACGTAAGTATATATATATATATATACATAAGGACAAAAATCATATTTTTTTAAGCCTAAAACTTAATATCTTTAAAATGTTTTCTTATCATTCTGCCACTACGATCCCACTGATATGTTCGCCTTAAAAAAAAACTTATTAAGAAAACGGACAAAATATTTTTTTTCTAAAAATTATTAACAAATCAATTATATTATAATCAATAAAACATACGCATTAAAAAAAATGTATAAATATATATCATAAAAATATAATTTACACACTACATACAAATATATATTGAGAAAAATATATGACAAAAGAATAGAATTAATAGTTACTTTAATAAATCATAATTATAAAATATTATTAAATTTATCTACTCTCCTACAAATTGTCGAAAATCAATAACGACGTTTCCACCGATGACGTTTCTATTTCGGTTCATTTCATCCTGGAAATATCGAGAAAGCTACGACTATAGGAAACCGTAAGATTTCGCGAAGCGTGAATGAGCACGAGAGGGTGTCGATTCTACCCATAAATATACCGTTAAACACTGGCGGTAGCTATTACGATTTCTTGAACGTCGCTTAAGGATTTTGCGCATGGACGCTTATCGACCTAGCCAACGCTATCTCAAATATCTTGGAAAACTCTATCGTCAGTGAGCACGATATGAAATTAAAGGTTTGCTCGACTGTGCATAGCATAAACTAGTTTAATTATCACTTAAGTTAAACTTCCGTATATTTTATGATAAATCATGCAAAGTAAAATATCTTTTAACTAACATTATCTTAATTTTCACAGAGAAATAAGAAATCTGTAGGAAAAAGTAGGAACCTCCAAAAATTCAGACTTTGTTTATCTAATCATGATTATATACTTAATATGTAACACACGGTATATTTCATAATGCTTGTCATATATCGGTCAGAAAAAAAGAATTTAATAATTGCAAGAACATATTTGTTGTAAGACAACATCTTATTAGAAAGCGTCAACATTTCTAAACTTGAGCTGTAATGTCATAACATTAACGTCGCATGAACTATCCATTGTGGAAATAATGAGAATTTAATTTACGTGATTTTTGAAGAAAAATTACCGGTATATAGAGCGTAAACGATTTCTACGAGCATGCACGAAGCCTATGCAGTTGGTTACGCATAGCCATGCGTGATATACGACCGGCGTTTTTATGTTGGCGGTGCAACGCGACGTGAGTTACGTTCCGCATATCGGAGTGACGCGTAGCGTTCATTTTCAACGTGATTATTTATAGTTATGTCGTAGAACTCCTAAGAAATTCGTTCATTTTTGAAGAAAAAAATTTTGTTTTAATTCATGGAGGCAAAAAAATAAAAAAATAAGAAATTATATGGAGTTTGTGAACGGAATCACACAACGCATATTTTTAAAATTACGATAAAAGATGCCACCTATAATAAATCTCTTTGTAAAACTCTAACATTCACATATTTCACTTTTGTAATATCTTACTTCTATATTACATTTTTAATACAGTTTATTAAATTAATTTATAGTTTATTCTTTTAACGATTACAATAATTCGTGAATTTTCTGTAAGATCAACTCATAAATAAAATTTTAAATTCTTTACAAATGATATTTTAACATCATAACAAAGTTTTAATCGACTAAAAGATACATAAATCTAATATAAAGACCTCTTCTACCTTGCATTACAAACAACGCGATTAAAAACTCAACCAAGCCGTGACAAGCAACATACAACTCACAAGTTGCGAATTTTCATTTATATAAATTTTGCGAACTTTAACATACGTAGCTTTACAAATATAACGTCACGATTGTTCTGCGTCGAGTTTAATTGTGGCTCACAATGCGAATTAGCAGTAACTACGGTGCCCGGTTGCCGCGTAATAACTTCCAGATTATTTAACGTGCGATTAATAAAGTTATATTTCTCAGCAAAGCTAATCTCACGTTAAATCAGCCACATCGAAATACATGGCTAAAATCCTGCCGTTTTTTGGAGCTAATTTCAATCTGCTTGTTTAAATATATCCGAATACATGTCACGTAAGTTATGTTTATTCCTGAATTTCGAAGAGAAATTTTTGTTTAAATTCAGGATTAGATTATTAACGAAAATATATGTCAATCGCTAGATCAAGACAAATCAATACCAAATCCATTATTACACTGCAGCTTTAAATCAATTTATGTTGAGAGTAATTATTAATTAAGACTTTTTAAAAACTAAAACTACCTCTTATGTATATAATATTTTATTTATATTATAACGAAACAAAGTCGTACAATTTTCTTTTTAAAGCTATGTTCACAGTTGAAGATTTAACTATATAATCTACAATTAACATATCCAAATGTCCATTGTATTATAGATATAAGTTTAACAAAAAGTCAGCAATCTTTAGCTTTTCAAGCAATTAGTCGTAGAGAGGCTCTGAATAATCTTCAGATGGGAAATTTCTTTCGTGCAATTTTGCCGCTCGGAACGTCTTGATTAATCGACCATCTGGGAAGTTTTCCGAAAGACGGAAGTGATCTATTCTTTTCTCGTTTACTTGAGAAAACAAATGTCCCGATCGCAAAATCTCGGTCGTCTTGATCGCGTACGGACAAGGACGAATTCCTAGGAATGGTTGAACCTTTGAGCAGGAAAGCATTTAATTAAAATCCCCTTGAACCGAAAGCACTTGTAATCGAGTGACGAGTGGCCTCGGCGAAGAAAGAGGAGGAAATCAAAGCGACGAAGAACAAATAGAAATACTTGCTTTTGTCTCGTGGATCAATCTAAAAGATACCATTCGAAACTGTGATGTTTAAATAACTATGATGACACGACGATGGGAATCATTGTAAGAAATTCATGATAACAGTGTTATCTGTTTTGAATGAAGATTGGAATGAACCACTGAGTTATATCTGGCATATTCTAAAATATTAATTAGACGCTCTGTAACGAATCAGACATGCGTTTATGAATAAGCGTATGATATAACATCTTATCAGTGATGAAAAAGCATTGTGATTCATTAACGTCTAAAGTGTATGTTTGAAATAGTATTACGGAAAGCTCTTAATAAGAATCTCGCAAATGTACCTCATAATCGAGTACTTCTCGAGACGCGTGGCTTTAAAATGGATATTTAAATAATTGCATCGTCGACGTTTCGGCAGGTAGTGCCGCGCGCTCGGCGTTTCTCATTTCGCGCGAATTAAGTATTAATAATACAACGTTTGCCGAGTGCAGATGTTATAGCGGGCTAAGTGTATATGTGTATATATAAGAAATTCCACTTTCATTTTGTATGTAAGTAAAATATAAATTATGCGAAAATTCTAATGCTGCAACAGAATTGTAAAATCAAATAACAATACGCAACTAAAAATATATTTAAATAAAGTACAATGCCTAGATGAGCCTTAAATAATATATTTATAAGATGATATTTCTCCTTAATGCGGAAGTCAAGTACAAAGTATAAATTGGTTTGAAATTAACTTCCGCATTCAGAAGGATTCAAATCCAAAGTCGAAACGTTTGCAGTTAATTTCGTAAGTACATTCCAACTGTTTGCTAATAATATTTTATCGCTTTATAAATTATTATTTACACACCAACAACCGCGAAACTCATGTAGGTATTTTACTTGTATTTGATTCATTCTTGGAGTCACGAAACTATTTTTATTTTTATTTTAATATATAAATAAAATTAAATATGTATAAATCAAATTTTACGTAACAACGTATAAGAATATAACCGTACTCGTATTTCTGCTATCTATTTTTTATATCTGTAACGCTCTTCGCGATAAAAATTCAAGTTAGAAATCCATTTACGGAAAAGGTGACAGTACGCGCGGCAACATAATGTGGCTAAAAAGAGCTTTAATATAAGTGCCGCTCGCTCGGCAGCGCGGTCCTACATGTGCTCCCGCTATTAGTATTATTTTCATCATCCCCTTCTGCCGTCGTTGAGGGATTTTTTTTCACTTTTTAGGACTTTCGAAGTAGGGCTGCGCAATATGCTTAATGGACCGGCACGACACTCACGATGCGCTTTTCTATTGCCGCGATTTTACGTGAGCCGCGTTTACCTAAGCGTGAGGCTCGCCATTAACTAATTGACATCATCGTGGCCAGAATGCACGTGATCCCGTGGAAAAAGAAGTGTATTAACGAGAAATCGGCTCGATTAGTTTTTTTTCTCACATCGTTTGATACCGAATAAAAAGAGCGTCCAAATCAATTGATTCATCTGCACAAAAGTGCATTGTCTCTTAATTTAAAATTTCCGCGGTTTTCTATTTTTATTTATGCTTTTTTCCAACAGAATCAACGGGTGAAACCATAGATAGCGATGGTATTTTCATTTACCATGGCACAGATTACGTAAATGTCCGCAGGCCATTAACTAATTGACTCTATGGCGAGTCGAGCGGGTTAGATGATGTCGATAAAAGGAATATAGAGGTAAAGGGATAGAGAAGACCGATCCTTTTCCCTGATCGCCTTCAAAGAGCTCTATATAACAGTGTCTAATCTGATGCGAAGGAAAGCGCACAAATAAGAGGACGGATTTATCAGTGTTCAAAAGGAGTCACTAAAAATAGATTAGACGTGATTAGATATATACCGCAACTTTTTTCTCTTTCGATGTACTTACAAATAATAGAATTATTTTACTGTTACTCTTTGGAAAAATCACTCTTCATAAATAAAGAGTTCATTATAAATTTCATATTACGCTGATTGATTTCAAGCTTATCGAGCTTTATTTCTGAAATTTTTATTAATTTATCCTTATTTAATGTTTCTTATTTTTATCTCGACTGCCGTTTTCTTAAAATAGTAAATTTTAAAAGAATATACATTGTTGTAAATAATAAAATTTTATGGAAGCAAAATAATCTTAATAATAAAATTTTATATGCCAGCGATAGGCGGATTGTTTTCCATTGATAATATTCTCGTATGGGAAACATGGACAAAGGTAGAGCCTATATGCATGACCTCTTTTCGTTACGAGCTTTTTTATTGCGTTCAATAGCAACTCCAGCCGGATTTCATTTTCCCCGAACAGAGTAGCATATGAGTGTTGCATTTGACTGAGAGACACGCATACGGACAAGGCTTTCCAGAGTACGGCCGTAACTTTGAATTTCAATTTCTGTATGCTTCCCCTTTCTCCTGTCCGCAGTCGTCCTCGGGGAGTCCTCATTCTGCGCTATCTACTAAACGTAGGTTTACCAGTATCCATGTATCGAAGTGAACGTGAAATGCATCTTTCCTTCCCCATATATGCAAATCGGGAAATATAAGGGAAGAAAAGCAAGGATGAATCAGCCATAAAAGATTTTAATATTAGATACTCTGTCTCTCAATCTCTTTCTCCCTCTGCATGCAATAAATTTTTAACTATAATAAATCGCTATGGACTACGCGGGGGAACGAAATTTCACGTAGAATTCCGCAGTAGCGTCTGTCCATTTGCTCACGCATTCACTTTTTAAGCAACGCGCAAAGTATAATATGAGCGTACGAAAAAAAATATGTTCGCGAGTCGCGCCGCTTCGTTGCGTATCGTTTCGTTGTCTCGTTGATAAATTAAGTGCCTCGGATGCAGACGATAAATTCGCTAAGGCTAACCGGCGCGACTGATGATTTATATCACGGGCTACTCCAGGAAGCCCGTGATCTATGACCCCGCGAGGGTCAGCCGGAGGTAAGACAATGCAACCGGGCCTCGGTCGTTCGGGGGGATTTAAACGCACGTGCGTTTGCATGTACGCTTAAATGCATCACAGGCGAACGGATGGGAGGACGGAGGAGAGGAGGCAGAAACATGGAGAGATCGATGATCTCTATTGCCAGGGAAGTCATGGATAGCGGCCACGGTTATGTCGCGCATGAAACATTGATCGAGGAAAGTCGCAGGAAATTGCACGCGCTGCGCGGCAGGGATGCGCTTATAGAATGCATTATTTATCGGCAGTGTACCCGACGTGCCTGTAATTTATGCAGACGACAGGATATTTCGACCCGTGATTAGACGATTATTGAGTATTACCGTCAAATCCATGTTAACCTCTATAGAGCTAATACGGTTGTACGATAAACGCATCCAATTTATTATAACAAGAGCATTGATCTAATGGAAGTAGGTATATAAAAATATGTTACCTAAAGCTTCTTAAAACAATTTTTTTATCCTTAAAAGCAACGATTTACTTAATCTTTAATACTTTATGAAATTAATACATAAAAAAAGTATACTAAATTTTAATAAATTAGTGCCAACTAAACATTTACTTGCAGTAAATAAATATTTATTCAAAAATATATAAATAAAAATGATTGTTAAATCGAATTAATGGTCTGGACTAAATGTACCTTTATATTTAGTAAATATTTAGTACGGGACTGTTCAAACAAATAATTTATTAAAATGTAGTATATATATTTTTTTCAGTGTACGATTAACGTAGAATAATTTTAAAGTGTTCTTAACAAAGAATGTCATGTAAAGACGTAAAATTAAAATAACCCATTATTCTACAGATAATGTTCATTATCTGTTATCAAGCTACTTGTTTATAATTCTTAATGCCTATCCTTTAACGAATTAAATTTGACTGCAAAACAGTTTTATCAATGATCAAAGAAAACAGTTAACGTAACTTCACGCGCAGGTTCTCACAGTTTAGTTTCTTCGGAATAATATTTCACTTCTTTCCTGTGAAACGAGGCCTTTGTCGTATGTTCTGGCATTTTAGTAATTCGTGTTACGCCGGATACCATGAGGGTGGACAACAGGCCAGTCGAAATCACCGGCTCAGAACGAGCCAGTATGAATATGGCGTGACTGATAAGCCATGGGTGCGACTGTAACTGATTTATAACGACACCGATATACGCATCTCGTGCGACAACCGTAATATTCTTCTCTATTATCACAAGAATTAGCACTCTTTACGAAAAAGGGTTAGATCGCGTTTATGCTCTCTGGCATCGAACAGGCGATCCCTTGTTTATATCGAGAAAACAATCCAAATATTACTAACTATAATATATGTGTATAATTATTCGTATATGAATTCAGATCATCTATAAGCGACTCTTAGATTTTTATAAAGATTTATAATAATATTTTTAACAAATTGAAAACAATAAATTGTGGAGCTCAATAGATTACAGATCAATGCAGTACATAAAAGAGAGCTAATTTCTTCTTTATTTTCTTCTTATCATCTTTTAATATAAAATTATTTCCTTTGACATCAGTGATACGACTTTTGTTTGCATATATAACATCTGTGAAATATAGACAGAAATATATTTTGGTATTAAAATTTGAAACCTGAATTGGATTCTAGCAAAATAAAATTACGTGCGTTCTGATTATAAATTGCAAAATCATCTTATATACCCGCGAGATTGAAACCAATTGTCTCGAAACAAGACTACTTTTAATCTGCACTTGTAGGAGCTGAAAAAGTTACAAAAGGTATCTCGGAAGCATATCCCGAATGTTCTCCAGTAATTCATTCCGTCTGGAGGGAGAAAAAAGGGGTAGCAACGCAAAACTCGTCAGGTACTATTATAAGACAGAAGAATATCGTTGCTTTAATTTCAACAATTTTCAGGTAAACAATCCAAGAATTGCTCTCGGTATCTTGCTCGCGTATTTCTCTAGGGATAATTGGGAAACCAGCTAACTTGTCGATAGCGAAAAGCCCAATAAAAAATCCATCGCGCCGGAACCGAATTTTGCTTTCTTTCTGAAGCAATATATCTCAGGTTGCTTATGTTTCACTTACATTATAAGTCAGCTCGTGAAGATACAATGTAAAGACAAAATGTAAGGACAGGACTATTCTATATTCGTAATTCATATTAACAGATAATCAAAAAATTAAATTTACGATATTAATTCTTCAAATCTCCCGAAGTAGAAAGTAACATATAAAAAATTACATATTTGAAAAATATTTCTCATACTTGCAAATCTTTTGCTTGCAATAAAAGATACAACCCTATTTCCAATAAACTATTGTGCATAAATTGATGCGCGATATTTTATGTCAACAATCAATATAAAATGAAGCCTTCTTGAAATTCTTCAATTGCACGCGTTCAGCACGACGGACATACGTCGAGTTACAAGTCGATGGATAGTTTCCGAAAGCACTCTCGCGTAAAGCGGCAGTCCCCGGCGAACTGCACGACAAACTGTTGCCCGCCTTGAAATCATGTTTCGAGTCAAGAGGACCTTCTGCTTGCGCTGATCGTTTCTGAACGGAATCGCCCGCTCGATTATTCCGGCTGGATACGTGCTCGATACGTGTGCAGGATTTCTATGAGAGTCGGCGCAACGAGAACCGAATCGCGAGCAAGGAAACGCGCGTCATGGGACGAAGGGAACGTGGATCGTCGAAGCGATGTCCCGCTTGAGCGATCGCAAAGCATTCGAAAGAAAAGGAATGATATTGAAAAATTAAGCCGTTAAATGGTAAAAAAAAAGATCAAATAATAGAAATTAAGAAAATTTGTAATGTACCTACTGCAAGAAATATTCAAACTGATATAAAAATATTACACATCTACATCATATTCTTTTCTCAGATGATAAACTATATTTACGTTTTATTTTTCATTTATAATTAATTTTTTAATTAAAAAAAAAATTAAAAGGTTGAGATTGTTCGCATTTTTCCGAATTACGATTTATAAGTATTCGAATTATGATCCAAGTATCAAGATATTAAACACAAATTTTGCTAGATGTAACATTATACAAATATATTTAAACGTTGAGTTAAAATATCGAGGCAAATTTAATACCAGCTATTTTAGTTAAAAAGAAAATACTCTGATTTTACAATGTCGATTTCCACTTTCCTGCGGTTTCCACCAATGGCTCACGAGTCTTACAGTGAACAAGTACTTAAAAATCCTTTTCTCTTTCTCGTGTAGTGGAAACTAAATCTCTAGCACCCACTTCCTAAACGGAAATGTCTCGGACCAGAGAAACATTTACGTGCTTCCCTTAAATTTCAGTGAAATTTACTAAAAAGTACTCTTACCTAGAATTTTTGTGTCTCTTTTATTAAGAAAAAATTTTAATCTAATCTAACTTAGCACTCACAAAAAAATTATGAAAATACAAAATTTCAATTTTAAATATATATGAAATTAAAATTCTTCAAATTTTAATTTCACTTACATTTTAATTCCATATAAATTTTAATACGAAATAAATTTCCAAATTTCAAATTTAACGTTCAATTTAATGTAAGAGAAAGCGACCGATCCTTTACAGAATAAACTCATCACCCTTCGAAACAATCGGTGGCCTCATTGGGATATCGCTTTGTTGGCATTGACCGCACCCATCCTAGACAAGACACTAGTAAAACATCATCGTGGACCCGCCCTCATTTCAATCAGCTTTAACATAGTCTGACAAACACCAACAGACAAACATCGATCAGTTTACCCACCCGATAGTTATCTCATAGACGGATACTCCTTCATTATATAATTAATTTTACAAAAGAATGATTTTTCTATTATACATATTGGCAATAACGAGATATTTACGCGATACCATGTATAATATTTTCAAATTAAATCTCTAATGGAGAAATTTAAAAAAATATTCATTGGTATATCACTATAAGCAAAAGCATCGAGCCCGCGAACATAAGTACCGATACTTGCGTCTTAGTAGATAACTCTTAAATAGGATGATGAAATTTTATGATCTAAATAAACTTACACGCAACATCACTCGCTTTTCTCAGCTCTGTCGCGACGCATCCATCTCCATAAACGACGTTGAAACGCTCTCGAAGACACACATCGTGAATATATGGCTGGAGAATTCCTTGGCACGACCCACGATGCGTCATTTCCTATAATAGTTTAAAAGCCCTCGCACCGGGGTGGTGGTTGAGGATAGGAAGGGCGCGTGGTGGTAGCAGCTCGGCTCGGTGGTGTTGGCGAACGAGGGAAGCTTTAGTTCGAGGATAAGTGCCGTATTGGCATTTGACTGCCGGCACTGGAGGCACGTCTGGGAAATGTGCAGGGCGGCTCTCGAGGAATGGGAAATGGGTTGGGCCCGAGATGCTGATGGTATGAGACGCCCGCGAATAGATGGTTGTCTGAGTCCATCGACTATCGAAGGAGGACGGTGGTGGCGTCGAAAAAGATCTTCGAGTGTCTCCACTGAGAAAGGCCTAGATGTTCGATTCTATCCAACCAAATTCTTTTTCGCCGGATTTTTCGTTGCAGCGAAATATAGACATCTGCAGTTTGCAGCAATTTTTGGTACGAGCGCACAAAAAACGTTCAAGCAAGTTCGTATTTTCTGTTGTCTACGTGGAAAACATAGCATTTGAATAAAACAAAGAAAAAGAGAGAGAGAGAGAGAGAGAGAGAGAGAGAGAGAGAGAGAGAGAGAGAGAGAGCAATACTGCGATAAGAATTAATAAAAATGTTCTTCATTCATAAACTATTTTTATGTACATTGCATCGAATATTATTTCAATTACACTAAAATTAATTGCTAGTTGCTAGTTTAAATATAGCATGAGATACAAATATTCATCGTTAAAACTCGATTTATTTTTGTCAGAAAGCCAAAATTACAAAATTCTTAATTTAAAAAACTCGCTATATGTGCAAATTACTAAAATAAAATCATATTTATTAAATATGAATTAAATAGTGCATTTTAGATCAACTATTTCGTCAATCCTTCAGCGAATATTGAAAATATAGATTGCTTAATGCAATCGTTCATAAAATTGCTATTAAAATCACGTTAGAAATATTTTCATTAAATCAGTTATTTATGTATTCAAAATTTAGAAATAATGGCTGCGAAGCGTATTGTATATTATATAAAAATATAAATATTATATATTGATGTACAAACGTATTTATATTTGTGTGTGTATGTGTGTGTGTGTGAGAGAGAGACGATATAAATACACAGATTGACCGAATAGTCAAATATATACGTTGAATGTAATATCATGAATAATATAAAAAACAATTTTGTAAAAATCGATTCGTTTTTCTACAGAACACGATATGCGCATAATTTCCGGTCGTGTTTACATGCATCCGATAACCGAACGCATTACGAATTTACAGTGAACTGTTGGCCAATCGTGTCACGATCGTACACTTAAAATTCGCAATTAAATACGCTTACAAATTTTTTCAGCTCGACAACAGTGACGACGATATTCGACGAGCGTGCACGTGTCCACGCGCCATCAACCGTAAAAATGGCACATGGAAATATTGCGCAAACACAGAGCTCGTGTAAATATCGTAGTTTAGGGGAGCGTGTTTAAACCAACATGAATGCGACGCGCTCCGAATTCGCTCGAATGTATACAGCGCGTCGAATCGAACGCGACGAATTTCAAAAGCGTGCACGCGGCTCTACTTGAAATACGCGAAATTCAATTTCCGCGTAAACTCGCCACCTCGAGCAACGCAGAAAGCTAAAAACGTACCTCTTGACGCTAGTCGCGTCTCTTGATTGGAAGCTAACGAAGAAACATTCTGATTCGCGTACAAATACGAAGGAACGATGTTTGCAAAAAAAAAAAAAGGAAGGAGCAACTCGCTGACGATTTTATTTCGCTCTTCAGATGCGGGTATCAAACAGAATACACGTTGGAATCGACAAGCGTATTGTAACAGCCTTGTTGAACTTGCCTTGGCATCGTCCCTGTATTTTCGCCCGTCATCAACCGGCGACGTTAATTATGATCAAACGCATCCGCCGATCGATAGTCGTAATCGCGACCTCTCGCAGATGCATTCGCGTGCTCGTTCGCCTAATTAAAGTATAACGACCCTATTCTCTCCGGATTACGAATCGATGATCGTTCTTCATAATATGAACTGACTGAAACGATGCATTCTGATGCATCTCTTTCTTTGCCAGTTTCGCTGCCTTCTACTTCACACTCCATCCTGTTGGGTGTGCATTCCGTCTACTCGTTAGTTCCGGCTAATTTGAATGCGGTGGCTCAGGTTCGCTCCCTCTCGTCGCTGCTGCCGGCATTATCTGTTCATTCGTTCTCGCTATCACCATAAACCGTGCGAGATATAAACGAATGCTGTAATGACGTCTGATGGGGACGTTTTCATAATGCGAAAAAGATATGTTTAGGTAAAATCGATAGTGTAAATTTTTTAGCGTCGACGATCATTTGCGATTCAACAGTGCAATCATAGGGCATTGAGCGATCTTCGCTATGTATATAAAAAGAGTAATTTGGGTACCTCGATAAGAATAATTGTATTTGATTTGTCGTGAATAATAAAAATGCTCATTACGCGATAAATGAAAGATTGGACGTCTGTCTTATAATAGTGATGCAATATTTATCGCGAGACATAAATATATAAATCTTTCGTCGTACTTCGACTTAATATAAAAGTTTTATGTGCATGCGCATTAATATTTCTGCTAAGAAAACAAACAGATTCTGTTTCCAACATTGGATATAAATATGCATTAAGAGCAATCGAATGTCACTTATAGTATATCTGTTAAAGTTATCTGTTATAGCTATCTCTTGGACTTATTTCCTTTATGGTATCCGAGCGTTTGCCGAAAACCATAATCGACTTATGCATCCACAAGTACATTATGTGGCGCGTTACCAGATCTGACTGATGCTCAAGTTTCCAACAAAGTACAAAAACGGAAAGTACCGGACGTGAGAGAGACAATGGAAATTGCTACCAAGTTCGATTGATACTAAAGTGCTGCCATTGGTAACCGAAGAAAACAGAAGGCAGAAAGACATAGAAGAGCGTACGCGTATTAAACGCAAGCACCAGCAAAGACAAATAGAAGGCGAAAAGTCGGAGGAGTACTCGCGGTTGTGTAGATAGGTGAGAATACCCCGCGGGAATACGACGCGACGGCGATGCGGCCGCAGAAAACGATAGACGCGACATCGACGGCAAATAAAGCGCGAACGGGAAGTGGTACGGAGGGCTGCACAAGCGCGAAATAGAACCTCTCGATATAAAACCGGGAGCCGAAGCGAGACCGAAGGAAGCGGAAAGTTCGCGGGTGGGCTGTGTCGCCTCCGTGGTTGCTTGCAGGTAACGCGGTTTCATTTCGTTCCGATGGAGCGCTTATCGCGTGTTTATCTTACGCTGTATTGTTATTTCACGCTCACACCCGCTTGCGCCCGCCGCGGAAGAAAGGACCTGGGATAATTGAACGGTACCCGGCGTCGCCCGGATTTTCCCGTTATATTCCTTTCCAACACCCCGGAATTATATGTATATACGAGTAAGATGTCGTCACGGGTCATTATATGCGCGAGAGGGCACGCTCTGTATCCGACCAAGCCGCCTTTTCGTTTCACCGTGGTTGTGTCCGCGTCTCCATTGTTTGCCGCGGGAAGGCTAATTAAAAGATGCGCTGTAAGGTGTGGGACGGGGTGCATTATTAATGCATGCTTGGTCGTCGCCTGGGGTCAGGGCATCGTTGCCGTTTAACCGTTTAACCGCAGACGACGTGACACGACGACATAATTGCAGAGATCATTTTTGATATTCACGAGAACAGAGAAACAAAACGTCGGTTTGTTTGTTTCATTTCTTAAGTGTTACCGGTTTAATTCTGTGGTTCTGAACTATATTGGTGTTTTGTTAAATATGCACCATGTTAAGGAACACATCCTATTGTAGTTGCAAAATTATTGTTGCGATGCGAATATCACGATAGTAAAGCATTTCCGCTGTACAAAAGCATTTCCGCTATTAAAATAATTATAAATAAACACTATCAGAGTAAATCGAACAAATTGTATGATGACGTGCCGGAAATGTGATTCACGTACATATGAGAGGAAAGATGATAGCGGTGATGGGAAGCGATGTCATTTAGAACAATTTCAAAGGCGAGTCACGTGCAGGTTGCGCTCATCCTGCGAGCAATATCGTATATCTCGCCTGTCGGTCAACTAGAGTGATATTTATGTCGAGTCGCGTGGGATAAATACAAAAAGGATATCGGAGACGAAATTATAGTTATACTCGAACGAGTATAGTTTTCAACACCAATATATTTAGAAGACGCTGATGAGCACATTATTATCATTTCACACACTCTCTAAATTTGAATCAGTGCATAGTCATTAATTACCTAGTGGCATACTTGGCACTGGATAATCAGCGAAGTTCAATTAAAAGAAGAAGAATGTCTGAGCATTATATAACTAAAATACTGATATGTACGTTAACTTCAATCTTCCAATACTATTCATTGAATTTATACATTAAAATGAGGTTAATTAGATTACATAATAAAAATTAGTTAGATTAGGAATCTCCCCTCCTCCCCACACATATTTCATTTACTGATATCAATAATTATCCACTGATTCAGATTTAGAAAACAGGAAAGATATGATAGATTATTTTTGTCAAAATAATTTAATTTATGTTAAATTCGATTTTCGATTATTTAATAAATGACTGAAAAAATATTAGTTGAGATAAACGATTTTAAAAAGTAAAATTATCCCTTACAATAAATAAAGTGATTTTTAGCTTCTTCAATTACAACTAAAAAACTGTTTAAAATCTCATTAAATACAGAATGTAACATAACGTCATATAATAATAACGTTGTATAAATTATGTAACAATTGTTATATATACAGTTACATCAATATTATATTGTGTTTATTGAGGGATATTAAAAAATATTTTATATAAAAAAGTTATAAAAAGTTTTATAATAATTAAATAAAAAATAATTAAATTACCTCTATTTATCCATGTCAATAATATTTGTAAAATATTTGATAAAATAGAAATAATGAAATCTTCGATTTATCATCGAGAAACGAAAAGATGTCTTCGAAAAAAACATTAACCTCTAAACAGATATTTAATTAATACGAAGATTAACTTAAACCAATTATTTAGTAAAATTATAATTAATCTAGTTAAACTTAATATCGAAAGAGAGATTTGTAAAAGCAGAATAAAAAATGAAAAAACTTGTAATATCATTACTATTAATGGCTTTGTAACAGCTATCGTGCTTCGCACATGAAATACAATTTCTTTAATTATATTTTTATTACATTTACTATATAACGTTATTCGAAATTACCGCAATTCACTTAATCGCGTTTCTATAAATATCAGATATTCCAAAATTGAACTTTTAATGGAATTGTTATTTCGAGTTGTAATAAAAAATGCTTGACTTATAAGATTATTTCAAACATTAAATAGATTAAAACAGAGAACAGTATGTTAAGTTACGTACTTATACCAAAAACTAAAAGAAAGAGAGTTTGTAGTTCTTGAAAAACCAGGTGTGACTTTAAACCTCGTGAGAGCTCGGCGTTAATTAATCATCCCACGGATGAAACTGACGAAGAATGGACGCAACTCTACCCAAGTTTCTCGATCATCGCATATATTCCTAGAAATTCCGGAGCTTCTCCATTTTCCGATATAATTTTCCCAGCTGCAGCGGTCGCTACTGCCGCCGAATGGAACCGCGCGCGAATTTGCATTAGCCGCGGCAATGCTTAATTAACGTGCCTTCGGCTCGTTAAGCGTTCGGTTAGCAGCAACGCGCAATATTCCCACGTTACGGGAGAAGGACGTTCGATGAATTCGCTTAATATACAGGTGCACCCAGAGTAATTAAATGACGTATCGCAAATCCAGATGGTGCGTCAAAGGCGCGTTGCAATTACGCGAGCCGCGCGTTACGAGCTTATCGCGAATACAGTACGTTCGCACGTGCGTGCAAACAGCAGCGAGCTGTCCCTATAGACGTCCCTTTCCCTCGCACGCAACGGGAGTTTAAATCAAGGCAGATGCGATCGATGTATTAAAAAGTTAATTAGCCCGACTTCCGCGACTCCGCACATTTTTGCGCCCACCTTCGCGCCGTGCTTGCCCGCGTTAATTACGCGACCGGAACTCGGAGTCGTAATTTCAAGTCAATTGACAACATAATTAGATACAAGAATGTCGCAAATTTTTTTATTCACGTTCTTTTATTCACGTTCTTTCTCACTAATTCCTTTACTTCACTGTTCTTTCAGCATTTAAAACCAAAGTAGAAAATAAATTCTTGTAAATAAGCTATTATAAATAAGGTTATATTTATTGATTTTTCTATCTAATCGGAATCGACAAAATAGAAAACAGAAACAACAGATTATCAGAACCTAATAATAATTCAAAAAAAAATTTGATAAGCTGTCTTCTATTATATTTTTTTTTATACATATTTTTTAATATCAATCTGTTCGCAAGTATTGATCGATCAATTTTAACAGTTCTGTGATATACCATACATATACATACACACGGAAAAAAAGTAGAATAGAAAATTGTTTTTACCAGAATATAAATCCACAATCGTAATTCGTTAGACTTCGTTTAATTTCTGTTAAATCATTAAACCTACTTTTAAATATTACTCTTTTAAATATATATTTTTTCAGGATACTGACCTCTGATGAAAATCATCATTCATAAAATAGCATATCCAGCGACTCACCTGAAACAAAAGAACAAATAAATTATTATTCTCTGTTCGATTTGTATACATCAATATTTAATATCTCCATTAAGTAATATATAATTTTATCATAACATTATTTTTCTTATATTATTAATTCTCAATTAGTCAACATATATAAAAGATTTTATAAAATAATATTTTATATAATACATGAACTTACACTAAAATGTTAATTGTATATAATAAAACTAATATATTTTATAAAAATTTACATTAAAATGCTAATAAATAATGTATAATCTTTATTATTTGCTTTATACATAGACACAGCAAAAGTTGTAGCAAAAGAAAGATACATTTCCAATTAAGAAACCAGCATAATTGTCAGATTATAAAAAGAAATACATAAAAACGATATCAAACGAAAACATTCATGTTCATTGTACTAAAAGATTTGTTCTATTAATTTTTATGGCGACAATGCTTAAGCGCAAGTAAACTATTTATGTATTAATGAAAAGAATTGTTCAATGTACAAATATCAGAATTTAGTCGATATATATTCGCAGATAATTAAAAACTTTCAACTATTCAAACTTTCGCAAAGCTCAAAAACATAATTTATGTGCGAAAGCATTTCAAATGTACACGGTGACGTTACTAAATTACGCGAAACTAACTAACAAGGTATATTTCTCTCAGAATAAGGTAGACGTTTCCACATTAGGAATGTTGACACGTTGCTAATTATGAAAATAACAGGTACTTTAAATCTAGACTATAGATCAATCAAACTGACGGAGCGACTTATCGATCCAACGACGTATGACTTATGGAACATCCCACGTAATTTCCTTTGCAATTTAAACTAAGTAACAAGATCCTGAAAGAGAGTAAACTTCATTACGGAGTATACGTATTTCAGAAAGCCATTTTCTGCATGGTTGCGTTTACATTGGATCCATTCGCATTCACATTTTAAACGGTTTGCGATTCGTTAATGCAAGATATTTGTCTGCTATTTCAGTAAAAATCTGTGTATTTTGGGAAACTTTCAAACTAAATAATTCTTTAATATTATCTCTTAACAGGACAGAAAATATAGATGACACGTTATCTGTATGCCACAAAATGACGCTCAATTAAATTTCAAATATTATTATATTTCTATATTTTTACTACGGCTAGAAATTAAAAAATGATTGATACAACTAAAAAATTGACTTTTAATTGATTTTTAAGATAATGACAGGAAATTCTAAAAACAAATTTTTTTTAAATCGATACATTTACAATTCCTTCCAATTCACTAATGGAGAGTCGAAGTGTCGCTTGTCCTCTAATCAAATTCGTAATGATTGCTTATAGAAAAAAAAACATTTTTTAAATTACATAGATACCGTGAAAGAAAATTGCTGATATTGAAACAATTATAGAAAAATATTCTGTTTAAAGATATATTATTTTTCTTTAAAAAGTTTTTAAAACGTTGTTTCAAGTCGGAACTTTATAAATGAAAAAAATGTTAGTTTTAGATACGTCATTTTTCTATTAAACAAGTAAAGTTTAAATGGCAATTTAAAATATTCAAATAACAATAATATGCACAACCTTTTCGCCAAAAATTTTTATATGCACCAAACATAAAATAGCATTCTCATTAAATGATTATTCGACGAACTCGCATGCATTTTTCGGATGGAAAATTCACAGGATTGGAAAACCGTACCTTAAATATGTTATGAACCATGGTAAACTCTATGAAATAAAACTCGAGAAAAATAAAGGAGAAAAAAAATAACCACGAAAAGAGTGACAAAAATTATATATTTCAGCTCGAATGCGAAAAATGTAAGCCTGAGATAGCAAACGCGAGATGTAATGATAGAGAATGTAACGGAGGAAAAGCGCTAGGCCGGCTCGAATGAACGAGATAAAATTGCACGATTTTTCCTCACGTGTCGCATGCGACTGTGAATATAAACAAGCTTTCCTCGAGCGAGTTTTTCCCCTAGCTGTGGCCTACGAAGTGTGCCCATAGAAAATCTGCGACAATTCAAAAGCCAAGGTGCATGACCGAGAGAAACGTGGAGGTCTTTGACGGGCGCGGAAGAGCCGCAGGAGGGTGTTTCGGATGATAAGGAATAGAACGGACGAGGGTGGTAGTCGCGCTTCGTGGGAAAGGAAGGTAAGAAGAAAGGGTGGGAGAAGAAAGGGATCTAAGCGATGCTGCACACTCGTCAGGGTTCAATTCCGCGTGAAAACGCTTTCGGGACTTCAGATGTATATAGCGGTAGGCGGAGGTTGGAAAATTACAAGGAAATACGGATGGGTTGCTTTCTTTTATTGAGATCAGTTCGTGAAAATATCGACGCTGTATTTCTTTTTGACAGACAGATATTATAATTTTATCGCGCATTTCATATCTATATGATGAATAGTTTTCTGATGAATCATCAGAAGAACAGATAAATATAAAACCTTGGAGTTATGATTAAATATTAGAAGACTTCCGAAATTTTAGTTTTACTATTTCATTACATTATTATAAATATTATAAATAATATAAGCTGTTTTTACATATCTGTCGATTAAAAAGAAATAAAGTTCTAATAGACACATCGTAAATTCTAAAGATTTTATAACTTTTTATCTTACTGTCTGTCAGTATTCATAACAAAATATCGTTATCAATGATCCTATAAATTTGCTAAAGTGTATATCGCATTTCGTTACTCGAAAGGATTCTCCCACAGGAGTTTCAAAACAAGAATACTGACAGAGCATCGAAAAATGTTTCTAACGAGTGAGAAAGTTGCAGTTGACGTTAAATCTTTACACAAGATTAGTTTCGCCCTCATAAAGTCTCTCTAACAAAAAAATAAAACGATGACGTGATGTTTTTAACTTTGGCAATGTGACAGTATAGATTATATATCGCGATGTAATCGCAAAAGTATTGATATTTTGCACATTTCTTTTACACAACTTTATAATTATCTTCTAATAATTATTTTATTTTAATATTTAAGATTTATCTCAATATTTTCTCACGCATATCAAAATAACGAAAAAAGACATTAGAAACTATTAGGGAAAAATAAGAAAGAAAGAAATGAAAAACTCTTTAAGAAAAAAATAACATAAGATGTATGCTAATTAACAACATAATAGTTAACTGATTCATATTGTTTGTTCATTTTTATTATTCAATTGAAGGAACGAGTTGATCTTTAAGAGTTTAATATTTCTTTACTCGTTGTCTTACTATACAAAATAAATATTGATAATTAAATCTCAAATATTAAAATTAAATAATTATTAATTAAATAATTAAATAATTAAATAAATATTAAAAGATAATTATAATTATACACATATACATACGTACGTATAGGTATAAGTATATACAAGCTGTTCGATTTAATCTATCCTCGCCGATTAAAGTTAGAAACATTAAAAACACCTCTTTAATGTGATTACTTTCAGATGATTTTCGAGTGTAATAAAACCGTACTCATTCTCTCAAAATTTTAAGAGAGGAAGGTAGTCGAATTTTTTGATGAATATGGTTCCATCAGACTAAAATTAATCTTAAAATAATCCCATTGAAGAATCTTTTTAATTTTAATAGTTTCCGAGATATCAACATGGACAGATTGATCTAACAGAAAGCGATACTCTCCCGAGATGATTTTCAAAGCTTTCGAAAATGGATCCTTAATATCATAAGTCATATTCGTTTTTCCTTGACTTATTGAATGGTACATTTTTAGGAGGGTTTCATTTGAAAAATTGAACTACTTCTTCGTCCCTTAAAATTTCGGAAAAAAAATGAGTTCCATCACACTAAAAATCATCTCAAAGTAATTCCATTAAAAGAGCTTTTTTAATTTTTCATTAAACTAGTTTCATCTTAATAGTTTCCAAGATATTGACAGTTATAATGAGTTTAAAATCAAAATGCCATAATTATCACAATTATAAGAAAGCAAAGATATGCAATAAAATAAATAATAATAATAATAATAATAATTGACAGTACAGACATATGATTTTATCCTGTTCAATTATGAAGTCAAGATTATTAGTAGCACAAAATCTTGTTGAAAGAAAACAAAATTGTCAAGCCGGAAATCGCTTCGTCGGTAGCACGCAATGAGATACAGATCGTAAAAGGAGAAAGTGCTGGCTAATACACGTGGGTGGTGAAGGGAGGAAATTCGAGAAGGGGAATATTTTTACGATGGCAATAAATCTGACCTCGATGCAAGGTAGGTAAATTCGATTTACGGCTGGCAATAAATAATACCGCAGAGACATGTTTCAATTACTCGGAACGGTATATATCTCCCCCTTCCCCAAGGATAGCTGACTACTTCATCGTCGATCACTACTGGATGACCAATTGGCTCTCGTTTACAGTAGTTACATCTGCGTGATTTATCGTGCGATTGCTAAGGCGTACGAGGCGTGCACAACGAGTTCTCATCACCACTGTCGCACATTTTAATGTCTCCATTGAGAAGTTAAAGCTGCAAATCCCATCTTAATCGGATATTGTCTTTATATCGTTGAATATATCAAAAGTTTGCTTGACTTGTATAAAATTAATGGCACATTTGGTGTCAATTTTATTAGAGATTACTATGAAGATTATTTAATATGTGTTAAATTTATTTCGATGAAGTTATTGAAATATTCTATTATATTGTAGAAAATACATATTAAGATCGAACGAGAAGTCAGAAAATTTTACGCAAGTACTTTTATGTGTGTTATAAAATCGTTTTATTTCTATGCCGTTTACAATGCGTTTACGATCTACTTGTTACGATATTGCTTCATTATGCACTTACACTTCACAAGTTGATTGAATGTTCAATGTTAATTAACGATAATGAATGAACGCGGTTCATCGGGCTTAACGGCTTAATTTAGTGTAAAGAAGTTCGCTTGCACTAATTATAAAGTTTGTTGATTCTCACTGAGATTATTTTTATTTGCAAAAGCAAAAGAAACAATGTATTATAGCTGCTGTTATATATTGTATAATCATAATACTTCAAAAATAGATGTACAAAAGAATAATGCGCTTCAAAATAAATGCTGTTACAAAAACGCTTTATAAAAATCAGTAATGAAAATCGGTAATGAAAAACTGCGACACAAACAAGTTAAATTTTCATTAAATAAGATCAAAATAAAAATTTTTAGAATAAAAATGCTTTTAATTCAAGCACATCCATATCCATGTGCGACTGCTTATGGCTTAATCGAATTAGAGAATTGCGGCAAATTACCCATGAAAAGTTAGAATCCAAAAGTTACGCGATGACATAATTCTCAAAATGAAAATTTTAGTATCGCACTGCTTTTAATTATATATTTCGAGAGAACGCATGCTTGAGTTTTGCATTTAAGTAGTCTTCAGAAATCCTCTTCGCTTAATCAAATCGTAATATTGCATTAGCATGAGGCAGCAAATTCAATGGCAATTCGAAGCGGATTTATAGCATAAGCGCGACGTTTCAACTGGCAAGCTTTAATCTATTGATGATGGGATTATCGACATTTTACGTTGGTACTTAGCAAGGCTGTCAGTTGGATTTACAGGAATTGATATTACAGAGTAATTACTCTGATCCTACAATACAACAAGGCATAACGATATTTTCAAACTCTCAACTATACGATGGAATTAAATGCGATAGAAATAAACTGGAAAGCAATTCCTTCTTCTACGTTCATGAAAAAAAGAGTCATGATGAACAAAACGCTATAATTATGTTTTAATTTAATGATTTTAAATATAACTTCCTATGTACATATGTAATGATGAACAAGCAATTTTGTCACGTCTGCCTAGCTGCCTCCCCTCCTCCCCCATTTAACCAAATCTTAATGAATAAAGTATATAACAATGCGCTATTTTGCGCTGCATCCTTTAAAGTACTTCCCTCTTCGAGCAAACAGTCATATTCATATCTAAGTATCATTAATTTGTATTTAATTTTCCAAATCGGTTGTTATTAACACATTGGGAGGGGAAAGCTGACTTACAGCCTACTCAGCCCCCCACAAAAAAATTTTTTTTAGCTAAACAAAATGAACGCAAAAATTTTTTTGCGGATTTTGAGAGTGCATAAATAGCGCATTATTATATAATTTATTTAATAAAATTTAGTTAAGTGGAGGAAGGAGGCCAGCTAAGCAGACATAATTTTGTCTTGCGAATATTAAGTACATTGAAGAAAAAAAGTCTAAATTTGACTAAATTAATTCGTTTTTATTTTTTTCATTGTAGAATGTAGAAATGTATTTAAGCTAAATATAGTATATTTGATCTAAATAGATATATTATTCAACAAAAGAAATAAAAAAGTAAACAAAAACTAAACAAAAAGATTAAAAACATTCTGGTCAGAGTACTTCGTTTCTTATCTCATGTATTTATTCTAAAACAAATTATACTTAAAAATGGAACATCCAATCAATTTTAAATGAACATGTATCTATTCTAAAACAAGTTGAATATAAAAATGGAACAACCGATTAATTTTAATTTAAATAAACTTTCATTCTTGTTATATATTGAACTTGTTGTATACTTGAGAATTCATTGTACATTTGAAATAATTGTACATTCCAAATAATTCCATCGTTAAACCAAACTCTTCGCACAGCATTTTGCTACATTTCACGTTTTATTTCATTGACTAAACTATATATAATATATCTTGCACGAATTTATAAAACAACATTCTATTTACTTTCGACTAGTAGTTACTCTGCTTATTTATGGTACATAAAATATTTTCTTACAAAGTAAATATACCTTCTCATGTATTTTACATTAAATGCAAATCCACTTTGTAAGAAATGTTTATTTTTCTTTCAGTAATCTTTTGACAAATCAATTAAATTTAAGCGCTCCGTAATTTGCTTCCGCTTGTATTATAATACAAGAAAACATATATTTTTATTATTGTTATACGCAATCACAAATAAATTGGCTTCTTAGCTTTTTTCCTTCTTCTTTAAATCTTCGCAACGTCGCTGCAGCGTTGTCAATGTAAATAACAAAACTGTCGCATCTTGCATTTCATACTACGTTTGATTGAATTTTTTTTTTAAATATACTTTCCTTTTTCCAAACAATTCATATGATAGCGTATGTACATGCACATATTTCTATATTTTTATCTACTTATAAATATAACATATAAATATAACATATTCGTTGTAACTATATATTTATTATAATCCATTGGATGTGTAAATTACAAAAAAAAAGCAGTGTATCACTGTGAAACAGTGTTGAACAAGTACAATTACCATGTGTCCTACATAAAATAATAAAAATATATTTAACAAATTACTACTTCATCGCGAAGCGAAGAAACTGTGAGTTAAATACTCTTTTTAACACACTTGGCAGCAATTATATATACATGCTTCAAATGGTTGTCAATACAGTGAACCAGTCTGGGGCACGTTTTATGCATATGTATGTTGATTTAGTCTACGAACAATTAAACTTGAAGCTCCAAAGGTGCAGGGAATAATTAAGTCAATAAATTACATAACGCCATCCACCGCGTATTCTCCAACTTGGTATACTGTCGGATATTACATTCGCAAAGCTCCCCGGAGCTTTGCAATCACTGCCGGTACAGGTAGGTACATACATTCCGAACATTCGCGATCGTATCATATTATGCACACGCGGAATATAGATAATACCGAAAGCAAATTAGACACTCTCACTAAAATATAAAGCGAATGTGTTGAAACAGTCGCACGATAAATTTGACGTGTACTCAGGTACATCAAAGGGATAATACCTGGTTGCAATAAGATATAAAATAAAACGGCACGTTTTTAAATATGCATATGTAAAAGACTGAGATGTAAGAGATATTAATGCTGTAACAAAAATCCATTCATTTTTTTTTTTAGAATATTTTAATATGTAGAACGACCAATGTTTCGATATGGAAAAAATATTGCATATCAGATATGGAATATTTCTATTCTCATCTTTTAGCAACAGAAAGATATTGTTTACTTTAGTCCAGTTTCAATGAATTGTTTCAATATCAAAATTTGATGAAAAATTCTGAAATAAATTCGGATTTATTGCGTGTCAACGGACTGAAATAATCAATCAAGTATACAGCAACATTAATTTAACGAAGTTTCTTCACAACTCAACTAATTTCAAACTTGGTGGTAATTAAGGATATTAGAAATTACAAATGGGGAACTATATGTTATCTGTACTGATGCTTTCTCAAGAAGTTAAACAAAACAATAGCTGCGATAACGAAACTCAAGACAGTTGCGCAAATGGAAAGATACATACATATATGTATTTAGTGGTACAGTTCACCGCAGCGCGAACGAGTTTCACCTTGTATGCACTCGCATACGATGCAACCAACCGGAGGACACTGGAGGAATAAATAGGCACTTGCATTAAGTAAACAAGTTACAATTTGCATATATTCATGGAAGCTCAATGTGGTTCCAGCTGTACTTTTACTTCAGAGAACCTTAATTTCAGCAAACTCTGTCTTCGTTACTTTTTCGGAATATTTCAATACTTTCGTCGTATTTCATTTCTAGTTTCTGAAAATCTGCAAAATTCTTAGAAATATCTTCAAACATAATATTAATCAAAACCAACACGAATAAATTTCAAGAAAATGTAAATATTTTCAGATTAAAATGCATAAATTTCTAAAATGCAGTTTACTAATTTCATTATTCAGTAAATGTTTTTAATTAATTAATTTTAGACAATAACGTAAAACTGATATAACAACAACTAAAAATCCCTATAAGAAAATGTAGATTACTCTATATTTCATTCTCTATAATATACGAGTGCTTTAAAATTTAAATCTAAACGTAAATATTAACGTATAAATGTAATGTATAACAAAATATGTATGATATTAACTGTTATGGATTATTTCTGTTAAACATAATAAGCTAAAATATTCATATATATATTGTATTTTAATCTAATAATAAAAATGTAAAATATTTCTACAATAATTTTATTTCTGTTTCGAAATACGTATCAGAATTACGTATCAGAATTAAATTAATGTAATTGAAATGCCTTGCTCTTCGCAAATATAATTAATTCCCAAATTCAAATGGATAGAATAACATCAATTGTCGAAATATCTCTCAATATCTGTTTATTATTCAATAATATTGTAAATAAGAAATGCACTTGGATATATAAAATTACTTTGACATGTAACATCTCTTTTCAATAAACCTTAATTATCTCTACATATATGACACACACACACACACACACACACACACACACACACACACACACACAATTAGATTAAAAGAGATTTTACATACAGAAGTTTTATAAAACTCTCAATTCAATAGCAAAAAATAAACTTCTGCAACTACTAATTTTACTTTTTTTATCATTATCTTTTAATATCCTGATAATGTAACATAATATATATATATATATACTGAGCGCAAATTTTGCAGTCTAAGTGCAAAACGAGATAAAGCTTAAAAAGTATCAAAATACTCTTGCCAGATCGAATTTCCGCGGTGATAACTCATATACATAATTCGTCAATTTCAAGACTCTACACTTTAACGAGCTGTGCTTGGAAAGTCATATCATAAACGTTAATTCTCAAACATGAAATGCTTGCACCAAGACTTCGAGTGGAAGTTTGAGACTATATTAAATTATTTCAGATGTTTCGCTCCTACGCAAAATTACTACGATACGAAATTTATCACGATTTGTCATCGTTTCAGAAAATTATCGGATAAGAATACATTTCCATAAAACAATAACAACCCAAAGATTAGAAATCATAACTTCAAAAAAGATAAATCGTGAAATATATCACTTTATAAAAACAATGTATAATATAACTATTACGATCAAATTAACCTTTTTTTATATTTTAGTATTACATCTTATTAAAATTTAGAATTTTATAAAGCTCTTTTATGTTATTTCACGTGTCGCAATTTATATAATAATATATTCTCGAAAATTTTGTACCTCTATATGTGTGTCCATATTGTGACCATCATAGCTTTTTAATTTTAACTTTATGAACATTGGAAACCACCATCTTGTTTATAATTCATGTTTGTTCATCTAATATCACACAGATGAGCAAATATTGTCATTTTCAGAAACAAACTTTTAAGCAGTAAGCAATTGCGTTATGAAAGCTGCATTCATCATATAAGTTTTTTATCTATAAAAGCATTCTGGAAATTCAGATCTCTAACTGTTAGTGTGTAAAATGCAGATTTAAAATTATAGATTTTAATTAAACAATTATAATTCTCATTTATAACAATGCGTGTTATAAAAATTGAACGTGATATCCGTGATATATGTATCTCTAATAAGAATGATAATATAATTTTTGTTGACGGAATCATTGACGTATTAAGTTCCATCGCATCGTTTAAACTGGAAAATCGAAATAATTCCGAACTTCAGAGTTGCGAACATCGGAGATACGTGAATATAGAATAAACTGGTCCACTTCTCGAAAGACAATAATGAATATCGCGCGGTGCAAATAGAGACGCAAATGCGAACGACGCATCGTTCTAAATCATCAAAGCGATGTATCACGCTTGTACGTGGACGCGCCTTTGCGCAACGCTCACCCTCATCGGGGTGAACGCAATTTCGTTGACACGCACGGACCGCTCACTCGCAGCCGTTGAAATTTCGACTCGCTCTTGTTTCACGATGGTACATGAAAAATAAATTCGTCGCGCGCCACTCGCATCTCTCTTTTGGAAGCGGACGATGCATTCAAAATTTTAATATTGTAATACCGTCTCCGTGCAGATATATTGCAACATGTACGTTCTGCGCGATACTATACTTCGGGTCGTTCCCTGAAGATATTGTTCCCCTGACAGTATCCAAAGATGCATCTATATCTCCGAATATTTTTCACCAGAATGTTGCAGCGATAAATTTATGGAATAAAAATAAAAGAAAATATATTAACAATTTATATTCTGCTTTCCTCAATTTTAATAACGTATATGTGTGAATATAACAATTGTATTTTCTATCAAAAAATAAGAGTCACGACAAAAATGATGCAAAACAGGCGAAACTTCAAGGCCTGCGGCGGCTCGAATAAAAAATCGAATATTCACGACACGTCGTAGGTTCCTCACGGGAATTCCGCGGTTGCTGTTGAACGAGATTTTGCGGCACGATCGGCCAGAATCGTGCAAATGAGATACGAAAGTGGCCGCGAAACGTGAGCTTCCATAGAGCGAGATAAGGGCAGCAAAGCGGCCCGCATGCTTGCTCTACTTTTTGCATAATTCAAAATCGAAGATGCGGCGCGGCTAATGAACTGTTAAACGAGCCTACGCTTCAAACTTTGCCACTTCGACTCCGCGGAAACGGAAATTAACGTGGCGTAACGGCGCTCGGTCGAGCGAGTACGGCTCCGAATCGAATTTAAACGTGGAACGATCCAAGTATTAGTGAACTGAATGAAGTCACTGACGTGCCTCGGATGGTATTTTTCTCAGAAATTTTTTACAATTGATGAAAAACGTAATAATATTCGTTGCATAAGAGAAAATTTCGGAAAGTAGATACTATGTGCACTGCAAAAGTTTATGTTTTAAATATATAATAATAGTTTAAATATATAATGAAATTCGGAAGTCATGCACATTTCTTTTATAGATACTATTCTAATATTAAAAAATAAAATTAAAAAAAAAGTTTTGAGTATACGACACATATCTGTATTCCATTCAGTTTTCAAGGAAAGAGCTAAAAAACCAGAAAAAATATATATAAAATATATAGGTACGTACACTAACAATAAAAACGAATTATGTAATAAGTTACGTAATGTTAAAAACAAATAATGACAAATATCTATTGTATATGAAAAACAAGATAATCATTTTTATGCTATAACCGTATGTTATTTATAGTTAATTGTTATAGTGACATTATAACTGCAATACAGTGCATAATCACGATTGTCAGCGGAAGTGACGCTCGGAAGCGCTTCGAAAGAAAAAATCTTTTAACACCTGCTGCCGTCCAGCGATTATGTTGTATCTGATTATACGGAAATATATTTCGTTTTAGACGGCGATTAGATCGATCGTATATATATTTCGCATCCTTAAATCGCGAGTTGCGTGGCAACAATGATATCAAGAAACAGCCACGTGAAACGGCATGTGAAACGGACATCCGCAATGCAAATCGCATGTCCGCGATGAAACTCGACTGTCCATTAAGAAGAAAAGCCCCGTAGAAGCCTGTCTATTATTGCAAGATTCTGACATATTCCCCAGGAGAAATTCACTTTCGCGCCTGGTAAAAGAAGCGATTTTGTAAATCCACTACTACGGTAAGCCTCTAAACAACCGTCTACCAGATTGCTGTTGTCGAGAATTTCCGCAAAAGCATGTTAAGTATTACACCGAAAACAAGAAGAATATTTCTCATTTCTTTCTGTTCATTACCTATGTTCTTTTTAATAAAATTTTAAAACGGAAAGTATTTTTTTTTTATATTGACAAATAAAAAATAAAACTTAATTTAAAAAATATAACATTTTTAATGTAACCAAATAATGTATAAAATTTTGTTATAAAATATTTTAATAAAAACAATGCTATTTTCTGTACTTATTTTTACTAACAAACATTAATAAAATTATTTCGAAATAAATGACAAATAAGAATTGGATTATAAAGTACATATTATTTTACTAACAAACTTATTTTTACTAACAAACATTAATAAAATTATTTCGAAATAAATGACAATTAAGAATTGGATTATAAAGTACATTCTAAGTAGTATTGATAATAGTTATAGCACATTCAAACCTTTTACTAATACTTGGAAACATAATAGCATCTAAATATAATTGAAACTTTCCGCGTGTTGCAATTAAACTCAATATAAGTACCTACAGCGAAATACCTATAACATTATATCGTAACGTAATCGAAACTTTGTAGGATATATATATCCAAACCTTTTAAGTACTACGAAAGATAAATGGATTGTTCTCATCGTTTAGCATAGAATATTATTGAAGTAAGTCAATGAAAAAGTCAATACTTTGTGAGTTACTCTTTATAATCTTTTCTTAATACAAAATATAAAATATAACTATGTATATATACAATATATATGTATACATGTAGATAAATAAAGTATGATTGATAGATACGTGTATAATTCTTTTTTGGATTTGATTACTTTACTTCAATATATTTATAGCAATATATGAATTCAACAAATAATTATCCACAAATAGTAGAGTATAGGCAGGGGAAGTCCAGGCAAAATGGACGCTCTGAGTAAAGCGAATACCTTTTATTTTAGCTTATCTATCTGAGATTGCGCTATGAGCCTCTAGTAATTGAAGGAATGACCGACCAGCGACGCTATGAAAATACGATTCGACATATGATTTCGTTTGTGTTTAATAGAGACATATAGAGACATATAGTCTTTCGGGTGTATGAAAGGTATTTACATCTCATTTGTTTATTTTTTGCCAACAAAAGGCAGTATGATAATTTGTTTCTGATTGATCCAGTGCAGTCATTACATCAAATGAGCCCATAAAGACTGCACTACATATAAAGGATTTGGTAGCTACTTTTGATTGCCAAGACTAATTCTAATTTTTTTAATTTCATTTGCATTGCTCGAGTGATCCATTCAATTTGCCCAGGAAGCAAAAAAGGATGGTTTCTCTTTTTTTATGTTTTAATTAAAACGACATATTAATGTTCAAGTTTTTAAATTTTTTTTAATTTTATTTCAAAGTTAAGAGATTTATGAGAATAAAAATTATTTCTGATCTCAATTTTAATTGTGTCATTTTTTCTTCTCAACCTGAACATGTCTGCGCTGTTTGGGCTTCCCTTACTAGGCCAAATAAGATCCGATTACTTTATATTAATTAATTTTTTCAATTCTATAAAAAAAAATCATGTATCTGCATTTAAAAAACGTTTTCCTTTTTGTAATAATTTTCATCAATTATAAAAAAATATGACAAATCGTATTTTATATATTTTTTATATATATTTTTTCATAAAGTTTTGATTCCATTTAGGATACTCTTCTTACGATTCAAAGTATTCATAAAAGATTTGAATATATATATTTTACAAGATTTCGATTACTTTCTGACATGTTCTCGACATCATTTATTATATATTTAATGTTATACCTAATTAAATAAAATTTTGACAATTACGTGAAATGCATCCATAATTTTTACAAATATTATTCGATTTTATATATAATGTTCGTGACATGACATAAATATTAAATTGATTCAGAAATACGTTGATTTGTAAATACGTATTAAACTTTATTCAATTCTTAAGACAATCAAAACCTCAAGACGAATCAAATATTATGAGAGATACTTTCTGTGTGCAAAATGCTTTTAAAACGTCGGATTTTCGATTGTCTTCGGTACGATCTTCCCACTGTCACTTCCGTAAGACACCTCAACGTCGTCACACCCGGAAAATATCTCTGGTCTCTTGGCGGTATCAGTTGCATGACAATCTAACCACAGATGTCACTCTCGTGGGGAAATGTACGGCGATGGTATGATTCATTTTAAGGGATTAATTTTCGCGCCGGAACGCCATTCAGGGACACGACGTTTCCACTTTGATTGCGTCGGCACGTCTGATTTCTTTCGCCACGGGGACACGACGGGCGGTTCGTGGTCCGCATAACAAAGCTATATTAAATTTGCCACCCGCCTGCTCCCACGTGGTAGATTCTGAGTGGAATATCGTTTCATCCTCTAGCCATTCTAGCCTTTCGTCGCAGTCTTATCTTTCCATCGTACAAACGACCAGGAAATTACACGAAATAGAGAACCCTCAATATTGTTATAGTTTGATGAGAGACAAGCATTACAAGTGGACAGCAGTTTCCGATTCAATATTATCCATCTTTCTTTACAAAAGTTACAAAGTACAAAGGCCAATTTAGCTAAATCGGCAATTTTACGTTTGCACGGTCATCGTCCAGTGAGCGTTCTTCAATTTAAAATGTTTGACGAAGAAAAATGTTATCCTTAATTGCAGAATCAGACCAACTCTAGATCATCGCATTTTAACAAGACGAAACGATTCAGGAACAGGAAAACCTGTAATTCCCAGCTTTTCTAAGTTTTTAAAATAAGAAACGATTTCTCCTAGCAGAATTGTGAGAAATCGACAGACGTTCGTCGACAGATCGACGTCGATAAGTCCTGCCATTTTGTAGATGGATCCATGAGAGCTGACAATGCATGACCGTCGAGGTTGATCTTCGACGGCCGAGTGCCCCCCTCGTAATCTGGCAAAACCTCGGATAATCCAGTGTATGGCGGAAAAGCAGAGAGAGTGCGCTGATCGAACCTTTTATCCGTTTCAACACCGCCACCAGCCATTTACGTGTCTGCTCGTTCACCTTATCTCGCTACCGTTTCGTCCTTGCGATCTGCTCGCGTTAAATGTCGATTCACCGTAACGTTATCGGTGTTCCACCTTTTCCCCCCCGCGCTCCTTCAGTCCCTGCCGGAAAAGCTAGAACACGGGTTTATCGGTCGCGACGTGAATGATCCACGATATGTCCTTCTGGGAATCGATTATCCCACGGGGGCGCATTTTCTTCCGTGATAACGCTTCCTAGTGACGGCACTCTCGCATCTGTCTCAGTCGTTAATAACAGACAACTCTAACTTTCATCAGGTACTGTACTCGCGGGTAAAGTTCCCGTCAACAATACATGATAACAGCGATACCGTAGTTTCTCTCCGTTACAATCGCGCTCTATTATTCAGCAAACATTAGAGTGAGAACATCGAAGATATCAAGCTATCAATCATTTCATCTATTGATATTATCGATTTTGTAATGGAACACGCAGAGCTCAAACATTATAGCAGGAAGCATAAAATATCAATTATGGAAATTAAAAAACATATATAATAATAAGTAAAAATCAACCAATATAAACAACACAAATAAACAAGAAAGCCTTATTCAGTCAAAACATGATGCCTGATAATGTTTGTTGCATAAATTTTACAATTTCTAGTTCATGCATACTCAACGCTGATTATTATTTGTCGGTCTTGAGATACAGTCTTAAATTAAAAGTGGAATACATAATATCACAAATTACATAATTAAATTGACAAGCAATTTAATAATAATGATGCTAATAAATATCTTAAAACAACTGTAAAAAATTATTATGTTATAATATAATATACTATTATATTATTATATTAAATATTATAATAATAGCACTCTATCAAATCGATTATCTTTTGCATTAAAAAAATACAAATTGATTAATGTATATAAGATAAATATATGTATATTTATCTACAGAAAAATGTATGAGACAAAAACAGTTAAATTGTCGAGATATTTTACATTAAAATCGATTTCTTTTGAAGATTCAGTGTCAGAAAAAGTAAAATCAGCAAAAATATATGAAGATTAAACGGATAATTACGATATCCTCATAATTAGCATATTGGAATAGCCTTGTTAATATCGATTTCATGCGCAGATATAATTTCAAGCCAAGCATTATCGACCCGCCTTGAGGGCGGCTTTACTACTAAGATCAGACCCTCTCGAATTAACGACAGGGTTTGGATAATGACAGGCTCAGACCGGAAGATCGTTACTAATTGCGAGGAAAACGCGGGCTGATTATATCTTGACCATCACAGCTGTCTGTATGGTTCACTCACTTCAATATATTTCATATAATTGAATCAACATTCTCTTTTATTTGAATAACTATGTGTGTATATAGTTTAAGTAAAATTTACCGTTTAATTCTTAAATTATAGTTCACTTAACAAAATGATAGATTTATAAAGAGTATATGAATAGAATGCATTTACATTAAACAGATTTTAATGATATGATTATTGTGAACTTTCGTTTTAGAAGAATTTTTTCTTCATTAAATTATCCACAATTTTTCGAACATACAATTAGACGTTAACCAAAGATAATTTAAAAATTTAAATTACATGGACTTGACATGTATATCACACAAGTCTTCTTAAAATACCTTTGCAGCTGTATTTTGCAACTTGATAAAATTTTGTTTAGTCATGTTCAATATGATACATCAGCAAAATAATCCATAAATTGCTAGCAACTCAACTCTGAAGAATTGGGTTCATCAAACGAAATCCTCGAGTCCAATACGGCAAAGAAAACAGCTGCAGAGTCAGCGACTAGGAAAGCTGCTGTAACAATGATGTATAATATCCTTGCAATCTTTTCTCTACAACCTCTATATTTCTCTTAGAATAAAACCAACTATTTCGCAAAGGCAAAAATACAAACTGACGGAATCGCGAAAAGGTATGGAAACAAAGGACTGAGAGTTTCTTGAGATTGAATGCTGGACGAACCGTCTGTAGTAAATTATGCTCAAAAGAACGTAATGTTTTGCTCGACGAAAATCGTCGTTTCTCGATCAAGAGGACTTAAGAGAACCAATCATTACGCGATAACAGGATTACGTTTTGCGGCTCGCAATATATCTAGCGTTCCTCTTAAAGTTCATTATACTTCATGCTAGTTAACGATGATCGTGTTAAAGAGACGCAAGAAAGACGGGACATTAATTACGTCCATCATCGACACCTTGTCCCAACGAGTCGATAATTACTCAAAGGACGCCGACGTGAGTTCAGCGAGTGAAATGCACCTTCGATTTAAAGAGTTTCCCCATTAAAATTGCGCATCTTTTTCTCGTCTTCTCTTCACTGTGATTGCCATCTCTCACCAATTATTTTTAAATGCTTTTACGTCTCATTATGGAGAAAGACTGATTTTCACAGCTATTTGTCAACGTCCGTAGACGACACTTTTATCTGCACCACGCTTTTATAATTTGATTTTGTCAAACCATCCCTTTCTTCAAGATATTACATATTTTTTATTTTGTCATGTCGCATTGCTACACATGTATATATATATAATTTATGTATATGTATATGTTATACACATATATATAAGATATTTCGACATTTTATTCTATGTTAACTAATTATTTTTTATGAGTACTAGACATTTATAAAATGTGTATCAGACATGAGTATTAGACATTTATAAAATTATACATATAGAAAATTAATTCTGTTAATAGAAATAATTCAATTGTCAGTCAAAGCGGATCTTAGTACTTAATAATACTAAATGCAAGTTTTTGCAAATATATTATATAGATATTTTTTTTATTTATTCATTATAAGATTAATTTTGATGGAACAGTTGTAAAAAATAATTAGTTAATTAAAATAAAATTTAATATGCCGAAATATCTTTCTAATCGAAATGGAATTTAGACGATATTCTGACGTATTCTTTTTATTTGTCCAACTGGTCTATGGACACGATCTTAAGCTCTCGAAAAGAGGCTTATCTTGATTGACAGAGAAGTGGAGACGCTTGTTGCCGAAGCTGCCGGATTGACGGTTTACATCGCCGTTCTCTCGCATTAGTTGACTTAACTTTTTTCCTGTGTCATTCTGCTTCTTTGCTGTCTGTCCTTCTTCGATCAGAAATCGGAGTCACGTTGCCGTTGTGTTGGAGCTCTTCACTGCATAAGCCTACACCTCGAGTCTAGGAAGAGATATTTTAACCGCCTTTCTCGATATCGACAAGTGTTCGACGAAAATACACCGAGAACACGGATTAGATCTGTCGCACTTTCAAGACTGCCACGATAAATCCGTTGAAATTTCATCGAAGATTTCAGGAGAGAGCGACGATCTTAAGCTTTATGGACGCATGTGAAACTTGGTGTATTCGATGTAAAGTCTTCCACGGGATTTATGTGACAGTTTCTTCCCAAAGTGTTAAATTCGTATTTCAATTGAATCTGCGTAACCGAAATTGCCTTTCGCTGATTCTACTTTATTATTATTATTACATTTTATAAACCATTAATGGTGACAATAATTTTATTTATAAATATTCAAAAAAAATATATGTGAGCAGTTTTAAGTCTCTATTTAAAAGTTACCATTTGAACTATTTCGGAATCATCAATTATCATTACTTTTCATGTCACTTTTTCATGTCAAATTCTCCTCTGCTCTAAATAAAGTTAAAATAATATGTTACGTTCTAACAACGTCCCACACAAGTGCAAAAGTACGAGAAACGATATGCTCGAAAACTTCATAGCAATACTCGAAGTAGCTTAGCTATTTTCGAGCAAAGTATACGCTCGGCACGATGCGGCGTGCGGATGCACAGTTTCAATCGTTATAAAGCCCTTCGCTCTTCTGAGTTATAATAATTGCATAACACGCCAACGGCGGAGTTTGCGGTTATAAGGAGCGCTCTGCATTGTTACTCTAATTACTAGCCGCAAGTTGTGTTAGAGCAATGCAGAATGAGGGTTTCGATGCTGCTGTTCTTGTTGTTGCTGTTGGATGACGCAATTAAGGAAGGAAAGGGTGGACAAAAGTGGTCTAGAAGGGTTGAAACGAGAACCACTCGCTTTGCCCCAAAGTTTAAATCCTCTTCCGTGTAAACGCTCGTTATCTCTGATCTCGTATCAGCGTGCGCGAGCGATTCTCGCGATGCCGAGGGACGAGAGCTTGAAAGTTATCGGGTCGAGCTCGCAAAACACGCCTCTATACAAGCTCGTTTTCAGGACAAAGATAACCGTGTGATATCAGGTCGCAACATTCATAAGAATTCGCGATCTCGTGAAACTATATATATATGTATATATATATATATATATATATATTCCAACGGATTTCGCTTATTCATAGCAACAAATGTTATCGCTGAGATTAAAATATTACAATAAAATTTTACTACAGAATGTAAGTCATAATAGATGATTCTCTCAACAATAAAAATATTGATCGTGCAGATCAAAAGACTTAAATTGCAATGATTTAAATTTATGTTGCGGCAATAAAAAAAATTTCATCGATACGCATTATATTATCTACATGTAATGACATAACATCATCACTTATTTTTTATCGATTTTTCACGATAGTTACCATGAATATGAACACGCGTAAATTACATCATGATTTAGATATATGACATGAGCAAATAGGACTTGCATAGAATACGTGTACGTATTAATTATATATGTGTACGCATCTATACATATAATTTGAAAGCATACTTTTGCGCAAATGGTGCATCCTTGAAAGCACGCTACCGGATAGGATTAGCATAACCTGTATTCACACTATCTAGTACACGACCGCTATGATTCAAAATACATCGTGCCTACGGTGTCTATGAAAGCGGGCATAACGTGGCGAAGGGAATTAGCATAGATACCTTCGTGACTGCAACTATACCTGCGAAACTCTAATTTCAAGATATATATTTTTAATTAAAATAAACTACGTTTTAACGTATATGTTACGGATTCAAAATAGCATGCATTTGAAATGGTCTACTATGTATTTTTTTTTAAAGCTATAATATATGTACATACATAAAAAAAAATATTTTGCTAAAGTACTTTTATTTAAAAAATTTGCTAGATATAGATCTGAAAATAAATTTGTTAAATTATCAAAATAATTATGTAGCCAAATTTTTAGAGACTTTAGCAAAATCATTCTTTCCGTATGTATATATGTACGTATTGTAATATATATGTAAAAAAATAAAAATAATCGTAAGACTTAAAAGTGTACATAGACGATCGAAATAACGATCGTAATAATAGTCTTTAGCGTAGCACTCTAAGTGCTAGGATTAAAAACAAAAGACTCCGAGTTCAAATCTCAGTAGGCTTCGTTAATTCTTTCGCTGGCCTCCATATGTATAAATATATGTATATGTATCGAAAGATCTATTTTATAGATTTTATATTTACTGAAAAAATGATTTTTACTAAAATATCTAAAAGTTTAGCTAAATATAGATCTGAAAATAATGTTATTAGGAATCTCAAATATGATGAATAATGCTGCAAAAAATTTTAACATTCTAACAATAAGTTTGAGCATTCTACATAATTATTTTGATGATTTTGATGAACAAAATTATTTTCAGATCTGTATTTAGCTAAATTTTTGAATACTGTACACTCTAAATCTATAGCAATAAAAATTTTACTTTTAACAAAAGTAGCAAAGGCATTGCTTTAAGTATAGATTTTCACTACTTTGAAGTTAGTCTGTCTACTCTTACATAAAAGAGTGGACTATTTCATTCGATTAATCGAAGTTGTTTAAGTATTAGTTGATAATTACAAGATGCATTGAATTATTGCAGAGTAAATTTAGCGACATAGCGCATCATTTGTCGCACGTTTATTGTTTGCCATGGTTATTACGAGCGAGACACATATGACATAAACATAAGGGACAGAATAAAATCATTAAAATCATTAAAATAATAATAATTAAAAATAAGGTTAATAAATTGATAGCATGCTCTGTTCAAAATCTGTCTTCGTAAGCTTTATTATCTGGATTTGGAATGACATTATTCTATCATTATTCTAATCATCAAATTCACTCCTTTTTGGAGTAAATTTTTCACTTTAATTATCGAATGCACTTTCCATTCCCATCTTGCAGTAAAATTCACTTGGCAGTAACATTGGCGCAATTACCACTAATGCCTGTATTTGTAGCAACAAAATTTCAATTTCAATTTAATGCAGTGAAATGTCATTGCTACAAATTTAGAGTAGCAAAACTGTACTTTCTATGTATAGTTATCATGTAAAATCCAATCCAAAAGTGCAAACACTAGTAGTTCGAAACGGCGTCCGCATGTGTGATCGTACACACGATTCCTGCAGCACGTGGATTGCTCAACAGCGATGTGCATACACATGCTAATGCACACAGACTTACAGGACCTAATCTCTTACGTATATCCTCATACGTGTCCTGCACGTGGCACACGACCAATGAAAGGGATTAGCGCAAGGGTTGTCCACAATTGCTCTCACACAGGCTTTCATATGTGAAAGCACACGTATTCAAGCGTTGAAATTGGAATCGAAAGACGTCGTGAAGCATTTTAGTCATGCCGCAATTTGTCACCCTTTAATCGGCTATGAGCAGTCCATCCGTTGCATTCGAGTCCAATATATATTTTTAGCCAAAACTTCAGCTAAAGAAATTCCAATTTAGCGATTACAACATTTTTGAAAGACATTTTTGACAGTCGCGAGAAACTATACGCAGAGATTAATTTTTATAATTATAATATCAAAGCTTCGTAATATAATATATATATTAAAATGTTTATATAAAGAAAACATTTTCTGCATCCGTAAATAAGTACACCTCAATCGTTTTCGAAATCCGATAAGGCGGAAAGTAATTAAGAAGTGAACGTACGAAGGGTGGACTATAAGGAAAATTGAAGTCTAATATCCAAGGTATCTGATCCGTGGGCTCGCCGACACTTTAATTACGTAACCAAGCACCAAAGCGGTTCGCGCACGTTAACGAGCCAGGAACGAGTAAGGCAACAACGTGAGATAGGGTCTGGGCGTAAACAGACTTATCGATACCGACAGTATTTCGATCGATCGTGCATCCTCGCAACCTGGGAAATCCTATGTAAGTGCATAATCCGCGAGTACCTATCGGCTAATTACTGAGGATATCTACATCGCATGCCTCATGTATGTGCTCCCTTCGATCACACATTGTCTTCTTACCTAGCATTTACATTCTCCGTTTTTCGGAGAACGTTTTACGGCTCTGCTCCTTATGTTCCAAAAACATCCACTAACCCGGAAATGTCAGTATAAATCAAGATTAAACCGATTATACCCGTCAAATTAATTCCACGAAACAGTCTCTCATTAATCATTCCTTATGATCTCAAATTGTTTTCCTTATTATGCATTCGACGAAACGTTAAATGATTCTGTGATTATTGATTAATGCTCGAATGTTTATTACATATTTACGCAAAAAAAAAACGATTTTGTTAAAGATCTAAATTTAACTAAACACAGATCTGAAAATAATTTTAAAAATCAGGGTGGCTGACGTAATTATTTTGATAATTCAAACAAAATTATTTTTAGATCTGTGTTTAGTATAAAATTTTTAGATACTGCAATCAAATTATTCTTTCCGTGAACCACGTATATTATTAACTACAATGTCGAATCATAAAAGTACGAATAAATAGAACAATAAATGAGTTAACTCACATAAAGTTAGCACTTTATTTCAGGAGTTCCCAAGAATATCATATTCGCTATTTCAAATATATCTCCATTTAAAAAAATAAGTTCAATACTTCTTCAAAATATCAAGAATTTTCGGAACGAAATTGAAAGACCATTCTCGATGAAGTTTAAAGACTATTAACACAAACACAGCGTGAAATTGAAAAAATAAATTCGAGGTTGCCTTTCCAAATCATGTCAAAAGTAATCGTCGAGATTACAGCAATCAGCGGCATTTTGCGATCGGATCAACGATCACCGATTTATCTGAATCTAGATCGTTGTTTTCGCTTCTATATAAGCATAGTCGACCGCGACAACGTAAACCCACGGCTGTCACGTAGCTTTACGCATTCCATTAATCGACGAAAGGGGACAATGTCGGACACGGGAAAGCGTAGCGCAACTTTAAAGCGCTTAACAAGATTCTGCGGCGAATGGTAACCATCGATCGGCTTTGTGAGCCGCCGAACGCTAATACGGTTTATCGTAAATTGTTTCTCGCGGGCTACCACTGGGTTACTATGTAAAAACACGTTTGCAATTGCGATAGTCCTCCCTTCGCGAAACTGCGATGAGATAGAAAAACAGCACGTCAACCGTTCCCCAGCCAATAAAATGAAGGCAATATTTGCGGAAACAATCATGTAAAGCGTAAAATATTTATTAAATTTTTTATCGTAATAAGCAATTACATAACGTTGATATTAACCTTTTAATATATACTTATAGATACTTAATTTAATATAAACTTTAAATTTTAAGTTATATGAATAAAATGAGGGGAATGTATAATCTAATTTAATTTGATCAGCAATAAAACAATATAATTTACAACTAAGTAGAAATAAACCTATTCAGGTCAAAGTTGGATTTTAGTGCTTTTTAATATTTCTACATGAATTTATACACATTTTCCAGTTCTACAAATACTTTCGGTCTTAAAACACAGCCTTGAAAAAGCTGCAGGAATAATATTATTGCAAACTAAATACTCTAATGCTAATAAATACCTTGAAAAGTCTCTCTCTCCTCTGTAAAGAATTTATTGTGAAAAATATCCCCAGCCAGAGTTCAAATCTAAAGTTCTCTCTACTTTCCATGATAAATGTTCTTATTAACAACTTCTTATTAACTTCTTATTTGACAACTGATTTTAAAACATGTAATATTTATCGCAATAATCAGCAAATAACATAATTTAATTACAAATAAAATCAGTTATACGTATAATATAGTTTAATCTTTTAGATCTCTTTCTCTTAGAATAATATATTATATTTAAAAAATATATAGAATTTCTAAAAAGGTTAAAGGTTACAGATTGAAGAGAACTATAGAATAAAGTGAATAAAATTTTATGTAAATAAAATTCAATATGCAAATTCATATATTAATGTTTACAACATTTTTTAAATATTAAATAAATTTTAAAAAGTCATCAATGGTAACAATATATCACTTTGCATTACTGATATTTGCTAATTATTTCTTTGACAATAAAACCATTTTAATAAAATATGACTACAATAAATTCTTGACCTAACAACGATACAAACAAACATACTTCTTTCTACTTTAATCCGTTTAATGCAACTCACAACCACGTTTGATTCAATTATTACGCGTCGCCTACTAGATACGTTCGAGCAAGTCGACGAAATCCATTCACTACTTTCTTGCTTTTCCCTCATCTAGATTTGCGCAAATTAATTTCATGCTATCTTAAAAATTCAATCTAGTTAATCCGTGAATTTATAATAATTTTACGAACATAATGTTAAATCAGACTCATTTAATAACGAATAATTCCGCGCAATTCTCACGTATCGGGTGTCTTAAAACATGGAGAATGTTATTATATCTAAATTAAATATCGAAATAATACACGTAGGAAATTCGGTATTTTTTATCCTTTTTTATTCTCTCTTTTATAAAATATAAGCAGATAATTTGTTAATATAAATTGTAGACTGAAATCGGCTTTTCAACTTTACCAGCGCAAACATTCATTTAACAGAATATTTCTGCTGACGTGAATTAAAAGATATATATATTTTAAATAAAATTATACCCAATATATTCATAATAAAAATTAAGATTGATGGTAATTGAGAATAAGTTATAAAAATTGAGAACATATCTACATACATGTTGTATCATGTGCATAGAGTTTTTATTATAAATTAAAAACAATCAATCAATTAAAATATGTCAAATAATAAAATAATAAAAATCTAACAACGTACAAATCTCTTAATGAGATACAAATCACTTAATGCATTGAAGACTGAAAAAAATTGTAAATAATAGTATGGGGGTTTTGAGAAACACCCGGTACAAGAATTGATCCATGTAATGGCAATAAGACGATTCAAACGTAAGTGTGTTTTCACGAGGGTGCCAAAGTTCTCGCGGGAGGCGGTATGAGGGTGAATTCTCTAAGAGAGTTTCAAGAGGCAGGATCGTTGGATGTGGGAAACCACTTGAGAGGAAGAGCTTCAGCTGGTGCTAATCACAGAATCACCTTTTACGTACGCATCAAGACCAGCACTGCACTCGCATTTGCATTTTTATTACGATATTATTCGCAACCTTCTGATATTGGCGAATCTCCAAATTATTAAATTTCAATAATAAGAAACACATATATTTTAATAGCAATTACGAGATCATAAAATAAAACTGATAAAAATATATTAATTTTTTTTATTTTATATTTATATTGTATTAATTGTATTATATTGTAATTTATGTGGTCTTCTTCGTATTTAATCATTTTATGAACTTATTATAGTATTATTAAGTTAATTTTCCGTTCGATTAAAAGAACATTTTTAAATAGAAATATTATTACTTAAATCTTATTATATTATTAATAATAAATTTTAATTATGACATAAACATTATATTTAATAGTTTTTCATAATAAAAATTTAAATTACATATGAAACAAATTTTAATGTGATATTCATTAAAGAATAAAAATTATCTTTGTTTTCATCAAAAAATTACATAAATTAATTTGTTTCTATTATTTTTTATAAATTTTTATCTCAAAAAAAATGAAAAAAATGTGCGATTTTAATAAATCAAGACTTGTGATTTTAATAAATTAAGAAAATCTGATTAAATCGTCACAAAAAAATGTCGCAATTAAAAATTTCTTCCTTTATATTCGATTTATTAAAATTACATACTTTCATTTAACAACAAATTGGAAAATATTAATAATAATAAGTTAATTATCGTAACTATATTTTTGATGAAAATGGAAATAAATTTCATTTCTCAAGTAAATGTTCGTTTTAATATTGCATATCACCGCTAAAATATTAATATCAAATTTAGAAGAGATTAATTTCAAACACGGTATCACTATAGAGAGTATCACTAGATAGTATCTTATTAAATCAAAGTAAAAAATTCTCGTCCAATATTATCTTTTAGAATAATAACATTGCAAAAGATAATATTTTATATATTTTAAAAACAAATTAAAAATGTATTTTTAAAGTTCAAGTCAGATTTATTAAAAAAGTAATTTTTAATTTCTTTCCAAAGTACATATCACAATAAGTAATATTTTCCAATTTATATATTAATAAATTTTTTCAATAATTATTAAAAATATTATTAAAAATTAATAAAAAACGAAATTTTAATGTTTTAAGACAAACTTCATACGTCAATGATAATAATCCTCGGTTTCCTCGGGTTCCTCGGTTAAAATGTAATTGCAAATATAATGCAATAAATATTAAACTGAATCCTAAGATTTATTTGTAACAATGTAACATCTTAAGACTAGTTTAAGCTTAATTCTAGCAAAAAAATTTGTTACATATGATTATAAATGCAACTTCATCTTAACATCTCATAGACACATTAAAGAAAATTGTTAAGTTATAGTTGATATGACATAAAAGAGAATAATAGATACAAATATTAAATACCAACTTTGTACAAAAATTAGGTATTATTTCAAACAAAATCAAATTGATAATATAATTCCTGTAACATAAAATTTAATAGAACTCAAAAATTAGAAAATATTCAGAATTCATATGAAAATGCCACAGTTCCCAAAAAGTTCTGTTCATAAAAATTTAATAAATTTTCATTCGAAAAAAAACCAAAACTCTTTTACTGTTTGTTTCGTCTCTTCAAATATTGAAAATTGAAACTTAGTAAATTTTTATCCTTCGAAAAATATCAAATCTTTTTTCTACTTTAATTTATTTATTGTTTCAAATATTGTTTATAATCTCTATAATTTTTTCTAAAACATATTAGAAATTATAAATACAAATATAAATGTAAATGTGGATGTTAATATAGACGAAAAAAGATTGGTAGAACATCCCTTGGAAGGCATGAAGCAACAATGCTTAGTCCATTCTTAAACGTATAAGGGTCGACCTTATGTTGTATGGAGCACCTCTTGAGACGACCTATAATCCGAATGCTATCCTTTGCGTCATGCAACCGCTTTTAAGATCAAGACCGCCCAAAGCTCTCTTGGTCCGATGTGCTCGTCACAAGAGAATTTCTAGATAGAATACAACATTCCACGAAAATTCATAGTTTGTCCAGAGATAAGTATTAATATAGCTTCTCAAAATATATTCAACCTACGGGTGATTCTATCACAAAACACTGTTAAATTCTTTAGTGACTCTATAATCAATTTAAAAATAACCATTTAAAAAAAAGAAAACATCGAACTGATATAGTTAAACGTAAAAAGAATTATACTATAATTATTTTAGTTCAAGTTTTATACTATAATTACTTTAATTAATCAAAAACAAGTTATAAATCAAAATATTTTCCATTTTTGCAATATAATTAAAAAACGAAGAAAATGAGATATAAGCGACATATTAAAAAAAAGAATTCAAAATAACAGCACAATATCAAATTTAAAAGAATGGAAAGAAAGAGAGCTCGTTGAAATTCGAAGAATAAGATGGAGTAAAGGTTGAGGATAAAGGTCTAGCCATGCGGTCGAAGATGAAACAAGAAGAAGAGATACAATCACGCTTCCTTATTTCGCTCAGCTTCTTTTATTGCCGACGTTGAATGGGACCGGATGATGAGTTTTCCCTTATTTGTTTTCGTCCAATAAGCGAAAAAACACGTACGACTTCACTACCCCCACTCTCCATTTTGTCGTTTACCGAAAGAGGCCCCCGAAGACTTGTCGTACGAAGTGAAACGAGCCACCTGAACTCCTTGCAACAATCACGCCGACGATTTCAGAATCTCGATCCAAGACTACGTTCGAATGGCTAGCCACGCCTTTATTTCGAACAAACGATTTCAGTATGAAACGAGATGGACACTCGATATCGAGATTACGAACGTGTATTCTCGCAAGATCAATAATAGCTTTCCAACGTTTGTTTCATCTTATGAAATCTTCATTCATTGTCGAGGAAGTTGAAATAAAGAATAAAAATTATTATTATAAAAAGATTTAAATTTCTAAGATAATATTAATCATACCACTGGTAAATAATAATTTTTTTATATACATATAGCCCGAAATGTTTCGAATTTTCAATAAATTAATAAACGAATAAATAAAAATATGCAAAAGATAGAATAATTGTAATTATGTAATAGAATAACAATAATTATATATTATATCCTCAAAAAATGTACATACATTCATAAAAAATAAATTTATACATATATATATATATATATAT
>NW_011627330.1:0-88328 GCF_000204515.1 Acromyrmex echinatior | reverse complement strand
TTTACATCAAAGCCACTAAAGTAGATCGCCGCATAAAAGCATTTCTACCATGTAAAAGGGATCATCTGAATTCTTTCAGCACAAATCGATGCGAAATATCTATAGCTATACTAGGAAATAATTCATGGTAAAGCTCCTTTTTTCTGATATTAAAAAGAACTAAATATGAAAAAAAAATATTAATAATAAATTTAATAATAAATAAATATTCAAAAAATCACTTGATTGTCGAGCTCTGACAGAGCGCGGTAATGGATATATAAATGGATACAAAACCATATCGATTAAAGAATCGCATAAAAAGGTTGGATGAATCCAATGATAATGTTTTAATACGGTCAAATGCGCATAAATCAAAATCGTTTCAAACCAATAAATATTCTTAACGACGAAATTCATTATCGGCATTGAAAACATAGGAAAAACAATTTCCATGAGTTATATTTTTTCCATATATTCAAAATTATAAAACAAATGGAAAACATAACAAAAGCAAATATTATGAGTGAATTTATAATACAACAATAAAGTACGTAATTATTATATTTAATATAAAAGTGGATATTATTCTGTGCAAATGAATATTGTTGCGATACACAATTTGAAAAAAAATTCAATGCCCTCGAGTTAAATGTTGATGCATGATTAAATTTTCACGTATCCAAACTAAATTTTGATATTGAACGTCACGCATCAGTAATTACATAACGCATTAGACAGAAGCCATAATTTCAATTATGCAATACACGAAGCAATGCGATAATTCAAACAGCATGCAGTAGCATAATGTAACGGATTCATAATTAATGCATCGAAACTCTCGTGACGTGCACCGATACCGAGTCACTTAATAAATTCATTGACGCAATAGAATTATTATAGAAAAAATAATAATATTGATTTTACTTGGCCATTTCATGCAAAAAAATCATACTATAAATAACTATAAATATTAAAATTACAGCATTTTATTCTTTCACATATTCAAAAAATTATAAAAGTATAAAAGAAAATATAAATGAAGATATATATAAACAATTTTCTAAAATCGCTGTGTTAATCATCTTTTCAATCATCTTCCTAGAATAAACTCATTATAAAAAAGCCATGACAATTCTTTCATTCTTTTTATTAAAATTTCTCCTACGAAAAAAGATTAGGTAACTGACTGAATTAACAGTGTATGTGATAACATAACGTAACTATTTGATGGCTATGAAAGCTCCTTGTGGAAAAAAATTGCACGACATTCCTAATAGCTCTCTGAGAGCAAGATTTGGTTCTACCGGTATCCGACAAATGTAACGCCCAGCTAAAAATGTAGTTTAGCGCTTTTTACTCGGCTACCCTTTCCTTGCCGATCCTTCTCTCGTACAGCTGTGTCGGGATTCCACGGTCGCCAAGATCGGTCCATCGCGGGAGAGAAACCGAAGGAAGGTCGAGGGCGAAGAGAGAGTGGATAAGTCGAAGTAAGAAGGAGAAAAGAAGTAGTTGAGAGGCCGCGAAACGCCACAAGAAGCTCAACAATGCGGAGCCTGGAAGTGCACTCTCTCTTTTTCCCTCTCTCTCTCTCTCTCTCTGTCTCGTTCTTTCATTCGTCGAACTGTCCTTAGGGCAATTCACGGGTACGGGTTGGGGATAAGCCAGTACAGATAATTATCTTAGTTCCATGTTTAATAGACGCCCGGTATTTCGGATTGGCCCTAATGACGGCGTTTACTGAATTTATATCCTCCTGCTGCGCAGCAACTTCTCTCCCCTCCCTGTTTCGTCTCTTCTCCTTTTCTTTTTCCATCTCTCTTGCTTTTATAGCATTAACCCGTATACGAAATTATTTCTGTCTCCCTTTCTATCTCACTGGGGAGGCCTGAGCCGCCCTCCTCTCCTTTCAGATAAGTCGACGGGGCCAGCTATCTTTCTTCATCCTGTCGTTCCTGGCATCGCGAGGGCTTCTTTCGCTTTGATGTATGTTCAATTATCCGTCTACGTGGTACCGGTCCATGGCGAGTTTAGGGACCGTATATAGGATCGACGCACTCCTCTCCCTTATCCCCTTCGCCGATCGAGCGGGAAGAGAAAGACATTTATTATCGTGGCCGCGCGTGAGACGGGTCTGTCTTTGCGAAAAGAATCTCAAAAAGGATAATCTGGCCCGCGATAATATGCGTCCTCCGGCTGCCGTTGGCCGAGCTACTCGGTGCATGGCATGCGATTCGTAGGTGCAGCGACCGCGGAAAAAGCGACGCTGGAACAAAAGAGCAAGCGCGGTAATTCGTTCGTGGCGCAAGAAAATGTGCGCTAAAGAACGTACGAGAGGCCGGTCGAAAGAAATGGGACTGCTTGTTATCGGAATTTTAACAACGGCTTAGTAAATGATCGATGAATGTCCATCCTTATGACAACTTTTTTCGGAACGCGTTCATATAAGACGACGTAAACGTTCGAATGTCACTACATATAAATCAGGATAATCCGCTTTTATCTTTGTTACATTGTTTTTCACAGGACATTTTGATGTCTTGGCAGGAACGTTGAATCTACTTATCGCGGAAATTAAAAAATTTGTTTAAAGTTCCCGAAGCTCGAAAACGGTGAAAACAACGTACAAAAAGGCAACCATATTTCACACCAAAAACTGTGCTTTACGTAATACATTCAATTTATTTTGGAAACTATTGAACGATCAGAATAATAATGAATAATAACAACTTTATTGAGTGCAGCGTTTAACAGTGAAAAGCAAATACACAATAATAATATTTGATATTGAAGTATCAATTGCAATAGGTGGGACGACGAGAGATGGAAGTTAAATCGCTGATTCAAAATTATATCTATAAATATACATAAATTTACAAAATAGATAATAATAAGAAAAAACACACTATACGGTAATTAAAGTTACAAATATATAATAAGAAAATATAAGTCGATTTAGAATATAACATAATATAAATAATCAAATCTAGATTCGAATTCAGAACAGAATCAAGACTAATTCTGTAGCTTTACGATAAGTATAATAAAGATGCTAAAGCTCAGAATAATCACTCGGTATACAGCGGAATGCATCATAAGCTTATAATGCTGCGAAGTAAAATAATAAATAAAACAGAGAGCTATCGCTTCTCGCTTTGACGGTAACCGTATAACTGAATTCAGTCTGATTGTCACGCTTAATCCGACTCTGTCGACAAAAGGGACGATAAGAGGAATGAGCCGTGCTTAACGTCGGCATTGAGAAAGACGTGGAGGCAACCTCGCGGATAACTCGGCGAGGTAGGAAAACCGAGAGCAATGGCCCATTCGAAACGATATTGCCGTCACCGCGGGCTGAATGGTTAAGTATAAATTTCCCAGTCAGCGATCTCCGACGTAATGGTTGCGCGCCGGACTAGCAGAGAAGGATCGCAGTGGAATGCAAAACAGACGTTTGAAATTCCGCGGCTGTGCAGCTACGCCGAATGCTATTCCGGAAGGAGATCACTAGTAGAACTTATTTAGTGAATTGTCTTTAATTTCAGAATTACCAAGTTCCAACAAAAAAACAAGATTCTCTAATTGCACTATAATACACTGGAATTTATAATGACTTCCATATCTAATTGTTCAACATATCTGTAAATATAATATACCAATAAAAAGATACTTAATCTTTTTACAATAATTTCTTTTCTTGTTGCAGTCCTCTTATTAATACTGCATAACTGTATTTGTAACATAAATTTCATCACGATTGTCTCATCTTTCTAATTAATCCAATGATAGCTCCGCTCGCTATTAATTTATTTATATATTTATTAACTCACCAAGGAACGTCCAAGTATATATCACGTGGATTTAAAACATTTTTCAAATCTTAATATTAAACTTTCTAAAAATCATGTAACACATACTTGAATCTTCGTTAATGTATTATCGTTACAGTCTCTGATAACATTATTAACCCTTCTTGGAACTCTTTCATGAACACAAAAAAATACGCTCATCATGATGTGAGCAAATCCCGTCGGGGTTGACGTGATATACGCCTCAAGCAAAACTTCTAAGCACGAGGCACATATCTATTCATGGCGCGCGATGGTGGGGTCTCGGAAAAATGCCTCTGAATGGAAGGAACGGTGTCAAGGGTTAAGGAGTAAGTCCGGCACGACACCACGGTTTGAGATCGTCCGGGCATGAGTGGGCAGTACCGGTGGACGATCGTCACGACCGTCCCGAGGGTATGCTCGCGTGCAAATCCTACGTTCGGTGCGGTCGAAGACGCGGCGAACGTCGCGCGAGGACGCAGGATCCAGTAATTAACGAAGCTGTTGCGATTGCAATCTGGCGCACGAGCCGCCGCCGGCTAGAGCTTCGTATCGTCGCGGAGAATGCGGAATGAACAAGAGCAAAAGAGAAGAAATAAACGGAGAAAAAGAGAGGGCGGGGGAGAGAGAGAGAGAGAGAGAGAGAGAGAGAGAGAGAGAGAGAGAGAGAGAGAGAGAGAGAGAGAGAGAGAGAGAGAGAGAGAGAGAGAGAGAGAGAGACGAAGACACACAGCCAAGAATATTAATGCGACATCCCTCATTGTCTTTAAGGATTCGTGCAATTTCCAACATCCGATGCTGTCATCCGTCCCTCTCCGAAACGTGCTGTGAAAACATTTTACAATTACTATTGCCTTTCTCGCGATAATTCTGGAACTATTGTCTAAATGTACCAATTTAGCATGAATACATTGCTTCGTTTAAAAGTATACCTATTCATAAGACTGAAAATTGAGCTAATTCCAAATTAGTCAGTATTATTGTTAAAATTACTCCAGAGTACTATATTATATATATGTGTGTATGTATTTTATGTACAAGTAAACTCATTGAGTACTAAGCTATGTCTTCAGTGCACTAAAAAATGTAATCTGTCGTGTTAAAAGCTAGAAAGCAAAAACAAGCTTTAAAAATTTTATTCTACACAAAAATGTTTCAAAAATAAATGGACAAACTTTGAAAGCATATTTTGCTCAATGCAGAGTAAAGAAGAAAAAAGTCATACGAACAGGTCCTTCCTTTTTTAAATTATAAACACATTTTATTTATAGACTTTAGAAAGAACATTTCATTATAGAAATTGCTGGAAATAATTTCCTTCCGTATCAATGTATGCCTCGCACCGATATCTTGTAGATTGTCAAAGACGTTATAAAATTCTCGGAGTATTTCATATTTTGTTATACGAAGCAAAATACGATGTCGCTTAAATGAAGAGTGATTCCAATTCCAAACGGACTTTATCTCTTGTTTGCTTCCTTTACAAAGTGAATAGGACACACATACGATATTCATGAGAATATTCGTCGATGCGAGACAATTGTCTATTACAAACAAAATGTATTTATAATTTTAAAAAGAAGCGTTTTCTGGACTTTATGACCTTATGACTTGTAGTAAGTAAAATACATTCTTAAAATTTGCCCATTTCTGAAACATCCTATATATCAGTTTAATCTTCTCATGAAAGAATCATACACGTACAAACACAAACATTTTATTATTCAAAAAATATCTTGTTTATTTGTTTCAAGCTCAATAAAAGTAAATTAAAAATATGTCTCCCAAGTGGTTTCGAATTTTCATCGATAATAAATCTTAGAAGAGCAGCTGGAAATTTCATCATTAACATTATCTATGGTATCGTTAAGAAAATTACAGAAGGCTAGGCACATTAACTACAACGATCGTACAGGTTTCTCCTGTCGGTCGCATTCGTTTTTAGTGTACCAACTCGGGGCTCTCGATTCGGACAAGTGTCGTTCTGACGGTTGAAAAACGGTTGGCTAAAAAGCAAGCACACGCGGAATAGAAAGATGGCGAGAACGAGAAGAGCTTTTAGAGACTCGGCAAATCCCCGGCGTACGACATCCTCTAGCTTTTTCTGTGAAGAGGCGACGACAAAGATCGAGCTGCGTGGAACATGTGTGTCCTTAGACACTAATGAACGACCTTTAGAATCGCCATAGTTCTCCTGAGAATGCGTCGGCACATTCGCTGGTGCGACATACTACGTCGACGAGTGAACGTTCGGTCCCAGGATACTCGTCGCGTTAACAACTTCCGTGTAACATTTTAACCCGCTAGAATTTCTCCACGATTTTCTATACGAAGAGATCGAGAAAGCACTCGTTTCCTGATTGGATTTGACTAACCGAGACTTCTTTCTTTCCCTCCTAAATAATAATTTATTATTCCTTTATTCCTTTTATCGGTAAGATAAAGATGATGTCATTCACTAATGTAATTTTCTTGGAACAATAGTTATAGCTTGTATAGTGGAATTGATTAATTCATGCGATTTAGATGTACATTGCGTTGAGCATGTTTTAAAAAAGTAGTATTTTCCAAGACAACGGGAAATACTATCTCTCTTAATAATGCTTACGTAAAATAGCGAAGACACGTAAATTAGCAAATTGCATTATTCTTGAATGTTCTCGAGCATAATAAACGATGCAGCGCGCTCTCTAATGAAAATCTCAAAGTCCTTATTACGGGGATCTCATTATCACGCTTATTTTCTGTCACTGCGTTCGCACCAACAGCTCTAGGGCTCTTTAGCAATGCCCAGAGCAACGAGAATCAAAATTTAGTACCATACTTCCGTCGATCCCAGTACACACAAACCGTGTGTTGTACGAAACATGCTAGTCCGCTTCTGCAACGAATCTAGTGCAGCAAGAACCAAGGCAAGAGTAGAATTATGAATGGATCAGTATAAATCATTAACGCTATCAATATTAACGTCAATGTATGTAGTACACATTATTTTTGTTTTTTATTTATAAAAAATACGACATATTCGTTTTTATTCGTTTCACTGTTCACTATTTCAGAAATCTGCTTAAATTGGGAATTATATAAATTCGGAAGAAACATTATTAGACACGAAAAATCATCTTGGCCAAATATGGATATTCTTCACTCATGTGTGTTTTCAAAAATCGTTATGTAAATAGAAATGTAATAGACATAAAATCTCTCTCTCTCTCTTTCTCTCTCTCTCTCTCTTTCTCTCTAACATTACTTCCATATATCGCCAGAAATTTCACTTGATGCTTTTCTTCCTGCATAATTTACCGGCAAAATAATTCCGTCGTTGCATTTTAGCGAGCTGACTTTTGCAAGTCGAGACACAATGTCATCGTGACGAAAGCATTCATATTACTTTAACTTCCACATGAAATGTTTCAGCAAAATTTCAACAACGCTTGTCGTCCAGCCAATATTCGGGATAGGCCAACGAATGCAAAGGACCAGTCCGTTGAATACGAGCCGTCAACTTCAGGAAACTAGGTGAGAGGACTTCTGGGATTAAGCCATTTTTCCGCTACGTGACTTCGTGGGTGGATCGAGGAAGACACCACGGAAAAGCCCGTCTTCGCGAGACGCCCGACATATTTCTTCCAGAACGTCGTCGCGTTATTACCGTGATACGATATATTTTAAAGCGGAAATTGCTTTTATCTTTTACGACCAAGTGGATCCATTTCCATAGTCCAAAAATCAATCCGTGAAATTTTATGTAAATTTAACATTAAATCTGACGTCGCTGTTCTTATCATCATGCATTCTTTTGATCTATCAATTGATTGAAACATCAAATAACATTAATGGATTTCTGGTCCAATTTCTAACTCGTCGGTTTTAAACGAAGTGCTCGATCTGAATTCTTATCACGTCGTCGACAGTTAATAAAAGAAATTCTTCTAAGTATCTATGACTGCGAATCTAATAAACGGAATCCCTTGGAATCGTCCAGCTACTGCCAAAGTCTCTCACGTTTTTACCAGATTACACGATCTCTAGAAGGAGATAATGCAATGGTCTTCCGCGTCGTTAAATTAATGGTCAATTCACGTCCCTTTTCCATCCTCATCCATATTTCTCTAATTATATGACTACGAAAATGTCAGAAAATCACTTAATTAACTGATATAACAATATTTCAGCAAAATAATTTTTTATTCTTAGTATAATAAAAAGTATAATAAAAAAGTATAATAAAAAAAAATTAACACACAAAAAAATCTATTGTTGCAAACGTGTTTCATTATTATTTAAAAAAAATTTTTCAATAAAATGTTATATAAAAATTAATTAGTTTAAAGTAAAATAAGAATTATTAATAATCATTTATTCTTAGTTATTATTAAAAGTTATTATAGTTATTATAAAAAAATATTTACTGTCTTTATTGTATATAACAAATTAAATTTTATTATCTTGATTAAAATATTAGTCGTTTATTATCTTCTACTTTTATTTATTCAGAGTTGTCACAGAAAATAAATTTTAAAATTCCCTGATCTTTCCACGTTTTCCAACTAAAAATAGAAAATTTTCTATCGAGTAATATAAAATATGTATTAGGTGTTGGAATTAATTCGTAGCGTTTTACAAGTGATGGGAAGTACTTTCATTAATGTATTTTTTAATGCTCATGTGAAATAAATAACATTCTTTCATTAAAAACGCTACGAATTAATTCCAACACCTAATAAATTTTAACAATTGGACTCAAGGATTGTAGGAAATCTAGTCTATATTATTAAAAACAATGCAAAAAAAGTTTAGTAGCATAGTACAATTTTGGATTTTGCAAATTCAAGCCACAAAAAATAAATTAGTTTTGGAAAAAAAAGAATGCAGTTATGACGAAAAAAAGAGATCAAATAAAAATACTGAATAAAATATAAATTTTAATTATTTTATTAAAATCATTTAAAGTGCACGAGTTTTGAACATATTTGACTATAAACGTCAGATATTTAAAAAATTATAATAATTATTTGGAATAGGGGCAGTTTCAGGAAATTGTGAACAAATTTCAAAATTCCAGATTTTTTTACAATTTCCCCTGACTTTTCCCGCTTTCCATAACTAATTTCAATTTCCTTGACTTTTCCTGGTTTTCCCAATTTTCGAAGTCTGTGGCAACCCTATTATTGTTACATATTACGAACTAGATAGATTATTTAGTAATTTATAAAATAACAAATTAACATTAACGATAATTAAATTAACAGTAAAAAAAACAGAGTGATACTAAAAATGCATTTAAAAGATGTAAAAAGTACTGACATAAATCAATAAATTTATGTACTGTTCTCTATCTTTCAGTAATATTTAAATAACAAAAAATAAATGCATAGAAAATATTTTTACTTCGCTGAATTAATTAAAAGAAGTCTTCGTTTTAACATATAGCTATAACAAACGAGATAAAAATAATAAACAAAACTAATTTGGCGAAACATTAAAAATATACATTATAACCGCAAGAAATAATATAAATTATTATCAGTAATAAGTGAAAAGATTGATACATGGATAACAATTAAGTAAGAAGAATCTTATTCGATCAAAATTGATCTTGATGCAATGTAAATTATTATTCTGCTTGTTCCTCGGGTTCGGACAAATATTCTAATTATTCTGGATTTTTCTTATTTAAATTCTACAGACTATGAAAAGTCATTTTTATCTTATATTTTTTATAATATACATTCTAAAAATTAATCCTTCTATAATTATTAACTTCAATTTAATTTTTTATAAATTTATGGAATTAAAATTACTATAAATATATAGTGTGCATGCTTTAGTGATCAAATTAATAAAGATGTCCGTAGAATGTAGGGAGATCCAAGTTCGAACCCCGGATGAACTGATATTTTTTCCAATAAATTCTTTACAGTGCTTTAAAATGCTATAAATATAGCATCGAATTATTAAATTACTTGTCAATTCAATTTTTAATACTATCTCAATTTCAATTAATATTTCAAAATTAAAAATTAAATTGCACGCTATTTGCAGAACTGGATATGTACATAAATTTACATTGAAATGTTATTGTAAGATGTAGCTCTAGTTGAATAATTAATTGTAAATAAGAAAATGTTATTCATTTTCTCTCATTATTATAAACGTTTATATAATATTTGACATTCATTCTATTTAATAATATTTCTTTTAATGTATTATACAATGTGATCATTCAATGTGTATTTCCGATAAAGATAAAACTTAAATTACAATCGTATACAAATTTAAATCAAAAGAATTAGAAATTATTATGAGCCTCTAAAGAATAAAACATAGATGAAATTTTTACGCCTCTTAGATTTTTCATTCGTTTGCTAAAGTCTCTCTTTTCCTGCACTTTTGCGATAAAGCACGTGGCGTTTAAAGAGAAAAAGGGATTTGCAAAGGAACACTCAAGTTTCAACCCTTCTGATCTACTTAAGATTTTCCGCCGTCGAATCTCATCGCTGAGATACCAAGCCTATTGTTTCGCAATACGCGACGAATATTGAAATAGCCCGTTGATAGGTCGCGCTATACAGATACATTATTCAATATTATAGACTACGATGTTACATAAATTGTTTTAAAGTTACATAAGTTATTTTTATAAATTAGAAAAAATAAAAATCTATTGAATGATAAAAACAAAACCAGATAATGCTATCATAAAAAAAAGATATTTCGTGTATTTATGTGTCGCTTATCTTTAAATGAACATTTCATATCATTAATATAAATCGTAATTCCAGATAAGCAAATAAAATCAGATCGATATCTATTTCTTAATATAATATCTATTAAAATGAGATAAGAGGATGAGATAAGATTACCTAGAAAACTGTGAAGCAGATTGGATATATCGAAAAGTAATCGTAACGTAAGTATCGTAACGTCGAACAGGATAAAATATTAATCATTCGATGAAAGTAACAGTGAAAGAAAGACTTAATAAAATGTCTCTCTCAAAAGTTTCGCGAGACAAACTTGCATAAAACTCATTCGTGTTCACCGCCTACGCTGTCTACCTAAAGACACTCTTACATCGCTGCAATTCAGCGAAGAGAAGCAATCTCTCCCTTTCCACCAGCACTTCTGCCTCGAGAGACACTCCGCGGCCGGCCGGATTTCTTTCCAGCGTCGCAGACGAGATTCACCCGTCCCTGGCTCGTAATTGCATTTCCACGAAATCAGCGGCGCCACGGGGCTCGCGTTATTATCGCCGAGGATTTCCACGCTGGCCCGTAATCGAAACGAGAACAACGTCCCGCTCCCATATTCTTGGGCCCCACCTATATCAAGGCAATCCTCGAAAGAAAGCCGGCAGGGTTGAGTCAACGCGGACGAACCGCCCCAGAGAGATATTAGCCCTTGACGGCTGAGACTCAATTTCCGGATTGCTCGATAAAGCAGATAACCTGTTCTTACCTCGAGGCGAATCGCCTCGACGGTCCAATGTTGCTGCTTACCCATACCTTCCACTTGAATAGATTCTAATACCGCGAACGGGGATACTAACGATATGGCAATATGGTGCGCGTTTCCGTTTAACGAAAATTTAATTGACTTTCTTCGCAGCTCCTCGATTATTAAATATTTCAATGGGCAAATTTTAAATTAGAATTGGTGCTCGATTAAAAGAAATCAAGCAAAGTTAAACAAATAAAAAATTGTATTTAATGTATAATTTTATACATGTATGTAACGTAATGTATTTAAAATTTACACAGAAATATTATTATCATTATAGATCCAATTCTGATCATATCAAATGTTTCATATATTACTTGTAAAAAATTTGATTTCATTTATTTTTATTTAAAATTTAATTTCCAGAACGATCTCTCTATTTTCTTTGATTAATTTAACGTATTAACGTAACGTATATTTTATATATACACATATATACATATACATACATATATATGTCATTAAATGGCTATTTTCTACAACAACGGAATAATTTTTGCCAAAAGAGGACTCTGACAGGCGAGGGAACGAGGCGAGAGTTACGACCGTAGAAAACGCCGGGACGCGACGTTCCAGGAGGAACTCCGGTATGCTCCTCTCAGTGGGGTTACCGTGAGGGTCACGTCGCAGTCTTACTCGTCCGCTTTCGGTCGCCATTTGTCACAGTGACGTTTGCAAGCACGCCCGCTCGCGGCTGGTGTCTGGCGTCGCACTACGTGCGAAGTAATCACGCGAGAAGACGTAAAACGCATTCGTCAAGCTCGGGAGGACTTCCGCGCGAAATCCTCGAGGCTAGACGACGCGGCGCGACGCGCTCTAACCGAACCGTTATCCCACGTTAGGATAAAAGTGTCCCATTCGAAGTATCCCTCGATCCTACAGATAATAAATAAATCTCCCCGAAGGTGACGAACTTCCCTCGAACGTAGAGAGCATCCGATAATTTAATCTTTTAATTCGGAAGGATCAAATCCTCTGAGATTTCTCTGATATCACAAACTGCGAATGAATCATCTAAGAGCTAAATTTGATTTGATTCAATAATCGATTGGATATAAATGATATATCGTTTTTCTATCAAGATCTCTTATTTTGTAAGGAAGCATACAGATTTATAAAAATTGTAGAATTAAAATGACGATAATTCAATACGAAATATATAAAATGTAAATATTGAATGTTATTCTATTCATTTTTTAGAAACGTAAATTATTCGTTTAATATAAATCAAATATGTGCTTAATTTCTTTCACTTTTGTTTTTATGCAATATATGTACTACACTATTGTTCATAAATGTATATGGTACAATGTATACGAGACGTGCGACAATTGCATACGATATGCAAATATATGTATGTGAGTATCTATGGTATAATATATTGAGCTTAAATCTGTCGGTTTGCTAAATCTTAATGATTGTGTGGATCAAATAATCCCTGCGAATACTTTAAGTAGTTAATAAAAGCGAAATTGATGCTGCATCTATCGCTAAAGTTTCTAAGTACTTTCTAAAGCTCTTTGCTAAGTCGTCTGAAGTATCTTTATTACCTATCTATTGTCGGATATCTTTAAATTTACTCCTTCAGAAAATTGAGAATCTTTTGGCCAAGCATATTTGTCTTGACAGTATAGAACTCGATTCTATACGTAGCACATCATAAAGTAAGAAATCAATATCATTAAAAAATTACAGCTTAATTAGTTAATTAATTTTATAATACATAAAAGAATGTTTTTTTTGTATGGTTGGTGATTTAATTTGGCAAACAAATATTAAATGTTATATCACATCAAATATTAAATGTTATATCACGTCACATTGTGACGAAATACTTCGATTTTACGACACAAAAATAATACACGAAACGAGGAATTTTTCCAAAGTACCAACTCTTCATTTTACAGAATGGGAGTGCGAATGGGCTGCCGCTCAAAATTGAGTAATCAAGAAAGACGCTGACCGAGCACAGATGTGTCAAACATTCTAGTTTTCGGACCGCGCACGGGTTGAAATGTCTTCGTCTCTCGAACGGCATTGAAAACTCGATCCGGTGTGGTATTTCGACAAGAGGAACAGTTGGTGTACGTGCGAGAATGTTCAAAGTACTTTCGACGAAAGCACCAACCGTCTCGAATATACGTCAGTCAGTTCGTGATTCAAGACGACACTTAGCTCAGTCTTTATAAGCTCTGAATCAGCGGTCATTAGCCTTATACCTTCAGATAGGCATCTTGTAATTTCTTGTATTCTTGCAACCGATCGTATGGCTTCTACGAACACGAAGGGAATGCGCGATGCGGAGCAAGGAACATTCTTCTATTTACGTGCAAAGACACGATGTCGACCTTAAATGTTACAGACAAAGATCGAAGAAGCGTCGCTAAAACGAGTTATCTAACTTGGGAATGTATTGTGTCCACATTCGATACAATTTAATTTATCGCTCAAATCCTGAAGCACCACTTTTGTATTATAAAAAACATTCATTTATTTGTTAGCTACACAAAATTAAAACCCTTTTAATATCAAACATAATCCTTCTATTTATATTTCGAGAATACATTTTACAAACCAAATTTTACTATAACTAAATTCTATTAAGCCCGTGCATTATTGTAGCAAATGGAATTCAGTCCTGCAAAATCAAATATTGGTATGTTAATGCTCTGGTTTTTACATTAATATTCAATAAATATTTTGGTCACATGTTAAAATAATAATGGAACGGATCAATACCTTATATAATTAATTGTAAGTGCAATCTCTCTGTGAAGCTGGCACTCCATTATTTAAAAAAAAATACAACCATATGTCATTATGTGTAATATATCAAAAATTGATTTTCTCAAAATATTTCAGTTTTTATTTCAAAAGTTTGTTTTTAAAAATTCTTTTTTCTTTCCAGTTCTCTTCTAGTTTATTCTCTTTTCAATTTTATCTATCTCAAAACTTAATGTATCCCAAAAAAATTACTCTATATACAAACTTACTTATGTACATACTACTGAATCCAACAGTACTCGATATAATTATAAAATAAAAAACAAATAAGTATGATTTTATTATTATTATTATTAACATTATCTTATTTTTTACAATGATAATCAAAATTGTATTGTCTATTTTATACTTGATTACTGCTCCTATATAGCACGTTGCAATAATTCATATCTGAGTAAATTTAATAAATCATCAATCATTGCCGTGCAAATAAAATTAATGTTAATGTTGCTACACAACATAATAAACTGGAGCAGATAAACTGGAACTAGGAAATGTCATGTTCTGTTCGAAGCTATAAATTGTAATTTTGTACGATCGTAACATCTCAGAGAAACCGAAGGTATGAAACAACCAAGGATGAGAACTCGCACCTCTGCTATCCTATAGACCTTGCGAAGCTCTAGGATTACTTGATAGAATGTGCCAGAGTCTCTATAATCCAATAACCACTAACCTTGCGCTCGTCTCGCCCTTGGATAAACAGTCCCTTGCTAACTCGAGATCCTCATCTTTCTTACTCCATTTATTATTAATCATTTACCTCCTTAATACATAAATTTTATCGAGCTGTTTTTCATTATTACATTCCTCACATATATCTCAGTAGACGAATTGGTTACATAAATTGAAATATTTTTTATAATCTTCAAATGCAGAGTACTATTCTATACTTTAACTAATGCACTTTGATCTATTTATTTTAACTGATATAAATAACAATTATCCGATTATAAACACATCCTATTGTCAAGCGTACAAATGTTGAAAAAGTGAGATTTGCAGGCGAAACATAATACAATAGATTCATGGAGTATACGAAATCTTATATCACAGACTATTCAATCAATGTCCTTATTCACTGATCTATTGCCCTGTACTCTCTTGTGCGATCTCGCTCTTCAATTCTCTCTCTCTCTCTCTCTCTCTCTCTCTCTTCCCTCTCTCCCTCCTCCCTCTCTCTCTCCTATCCCATAGTTTCCGGCTGCACGTCCGCTCAATAGTTACGCGCATCCTACGTCATGTCTCTTAACGCCTGCAGCGTCAGTCACTTGCTTTCCGGAATACATCAACCTCAGCGGTATATTTGTGCACCTCGGTCACACGGATACTGCTCGATAAACTCGGTCACGAACCCAACCAAGCGTCGAATCGACGTTGACTGTTTCTCGAATTCCCCATAGCAGCCTATTCACCCTTATGTCACCACATTACAAAGACAATTTTAACGGCGGTCAAAGTTAACAGGAAACTTTATGACAAACTCAACCTATGTTCTTAGCGATGCCTTCAACTATATAGACAATCAAATATAACTACTTGACTGTAACTTTTATTTAATTTCTTAACAATAGTTTTAAACATCTCTCAGAAAATCTTAAGCGAATTCAAAGAAGGAAATACTTCAAAATTAATATCAGAGAATACAACAATAAATCTTTAATTGAGAGTAATTGTAACAGTAATTAATGATCTCCTAAAATCTATTAGTAATCACAATTTAGAACGAGAAGACCATAATTATCATCAACCGCAAAAAATATTGTTATGAAGCTTAATCTTCAAACCTTGTGAAAGCAAAAGATCGCAGAAAAAGGTTTAAACCGATTTGATTGTTGCTTCGTTACTAACGCAAAAAAATGGAATCGATTCAGAGCAATAGTTCATAAAATATCATTACAAATAGGCACTTGACTGTGAGTTATCGAGCTCTAAAAGTCAGAGGAAAATCCATCACTAGCTACAGTTAACTGCCTTCGACGTCAGCTATTAGATTCGCTGTTCACTGTTTCAAAAAAAACTTTCTAATCTACTATTGAATCATTTTAACTACATGTGTGATAGCATCTCTCACAATAAATACAATAATTTAACTTGGACAATAATTAGCATTATCGTGTCTCTCTCTCTCTCGCTCTCTCTCATAAAACGATTATCTAAATATCATATGCATATAAGCATTCTTTGCTTTCAATTAATAATGACGAACATATATTATTAATTTCATTATAACCAGCTATTAATATCTTCAAATAAATTGATATCAACTTCTGAATATCTAATTTATCGATGCGCTTACGTAATCTCGAATCAGTAAACGTACCCGAGCAAGAATGTTTTACGCACTTAACAACGATGGGCAGACCATGCAGACCAAAAGCAAGAAAAATTAGCTTTCCGGATTAAATGCGACTCGACGTACTGCAACCCAGACTGGAACCTGTTCCTCTTTCATCGCTGTTTTTCTCTTCGTCCGATTCGGCTCGACCGAGCTCAGCGCACTGGTGATTTGACACCGGAATGGAATGCAAATTTAAACGCGTTTCTACAATTCCGACGACGAAAGATAGGTGGATGTGATGGAGACCGCTGTTTCTCAGCCGAACAAACTTTTGCGGACGGCGCGGGAATTGTTTGGCGCGGCATCGTTCAGAACTGCATACCTTGCAATTTATTAACTAGAATGTACAACCGGAAAGTCAATAACCACGAACCTACATTGCGAATTATTGCTGCAAAGAAGAATATATCAACAATACGTGTGCAATTTAACATTACCGATAGTTTATGCAATATAACTATTATCCGATAGGTCAGAAATTGATTAAATACATACTAATCGTATGTAGATTTTTCTACGCTGTCAATTAATAACAAATCTCCAGTAGAGAGAGAGAGAGAGAGAGAGAGAGAGAGAGAGAGAGTCGATTTCGTAAGATTAATAGAAAAGTTATAAAACAAACTTGGTATAAGAATGACCTGTCAAGAGAGACACAGAATGTAAAGTATTTCTACTGAGTTGTGCGTTTTCTTCGTCTTTATATGTCCCTTCGGGGTGCTCATAGCTAGAACATATTAATATTCCAGTCAAGGACGCGTGCCATCGAGCTACTACCGACGCTGATGCAGTTTCGAGTCCCGGTACCATTTTCAGAATATCCGGTGTCCCTTCGGAATGCTACGTCGCGGAATAACGGACGTGCTCATCCTAATATGTGCAGATTCCATAGCATAATAATCTCTTATGGAATTTCTTATAATACTTCTGATAATTATTCCATACATAAATGGGACGATCGATATTACAACAATACATAACATAACATATACATAAAATAATAATAAACAATTTTATGCGTAATTTGCGGTCCATAATGAATACAGAAAGCTAAATTTGTCTCTAATTGTACGTAATTGCTTCTCTCTGCCATATAGATTACAGATAGAATTAATCGAAAATTTTCAATTATAATTGTGTACATTAGAGAGAGAGAGAGAGAGAGAGAGAGAGAAGGAGAGAGAGAATTTATATATATATATACGTCTATTTAATTTAATTTATCAAGTATTATTAAATATAATATAATATTATATCTAATGGAAAAAGGAGTGTAAGATTAAAATCTACTTCAAATCTACTTCAAATATGCAAAATAAATTAACATGAGATAATTCTAACTGCAATTCAAAATATGAATCCAATATGCATGCACTCAATCCATTCACTCTTGCTATCAGTCGTTAACAAAGCACTCATCTATTAAACCTATCATCAAGTACTCCATAAACATAATAGTCTCTTCCCTTTCATTATCCATACACTTTCATTAAATTTTATATATATAATTAATTTAATTACAATTAATTTTGAAACTCTATTTTTCACTGGCTCCTATAAATATTTCCTATAAAATATCTATATGCAAGATATATATTTGAATATTTTAAAAACAGTATCCGCAGAAGACTAAAAATAATTCCTAAAAAAAAATCTTCGTTTTAATTTATCCTACATTATAAAAAAGAAAAAAATCCTGTCCATAATCTGGATATTAGTATTCTACAATAGCGTTTTCCAATGATTCGGTGCCATCTCTGTGATATCCAGCATCCCACTAGATCCCACGATGATGGATGGGTTTACTTCCTCTGGCAAGGAGATACAATCTCTTTGGAAAAAAGTCGATGTAGACCAACAGTCGGTAAGGTTTCCTAGCAAGAAGCACAACATGGAACAGCAAGAAGCTCCTCCGATATGTTGCAGCTGAGAGCAATCTACCAGAGGAACGAGAATCTACTCAAGAATCTCGTACGTAGTTGCTGAAAACAGCGTCATAATCGATTTCACTGGTTTCAAACCAGTCTAGTGTGTGACCTCAGTAGTCGAGGGAGAGAGTTCTTTTAGAGAGCGAAAGTACCTGGTGAAACTTCTTCCAACTTTTCAAAGAAGAATTAAGTCATATATTGGGTCATTCAAAGTCTTCTGTTAATTTTTGATTAATCTCCCCTTTCTTTATTCATTGATACAATTTATTATCAAAATATATGCTTATAAATCTTGATGTAAAGTTACAAAATATTGTATACTGTATAAGCTCTATTTAACAATTATGTATTTTAGAAGAGACATATTATTTTAAAAATTCTAAAAGAAATTCTTTCGAAATGGTTGAAAATTAGCGCAAAAACAAGAGCTAATGAGAGTTAAAGAACGGTAATCGGAACGCCAATTAATTTGTGTAAAATGCTTTTTATTCAAATTACTGGTTTGAACGTTTCAACTCCATTTTGAATAATTTTCAGCAACAAATTAGAAAGTTAATAAATTCAAAAGCTTCCAAAAGACCAGAAAAAAATGAGCATTCTTCTAATTATACCTGTTCTTAATACGTTATATCACTAGCACATAGATAATCAATCAAGTCAACGAAACGAAAAACGATTATGAAAGATTTGCCATTATTCTATAAAATCCAATAAGTGCAAGAACGTGAGATTAAAACTTTAATAAAATAATAAAATCCTTTAAATCATATTGATAAAATAATAGTAATACAATATACACGACTATCGCAGCAGTCGAAATTAAAATTTCATATCAAACGAAATATTGCTAAAATTCATCAGCTAAATATTAGAAATATATGAAAGAAATAATATAATTCGTACAATTAATGCATTTCGAGAACAGGAAGTGTGAGAAAGGGAGATATATAGTTGCGACTTTATCCATTTGTCATCAGAGTTTCGTTAACCGTTTACATCGTTCCTTCTCTCAATAGCATCAGGATAAAATATGAGACGTGAATTGCATAGCGCATCAATCAGCATTAATAACGCCGGGCGAATAAATCGGCCAAATGAGTAACGGTGTTTACGATTACCAACTGTTTCATATAATGCAATGTCCGTTTATTAACGCGAAATCACCGCTTCGCCGAACTTTGGAATCGACCATTAAATCCGGCAGATTAAACGCGATTCCACTGTATCGATGCAATGTTTTTTGATGTTTTATCAGTGCGTTTGTAGATAAATTCATCGTCGTCGATCAATTTGTGCGACATGTCAATGATCAATATCTCTTTCGCGAAAAGTGAGCGAATATCGAGACATATATACGATCGCGTACTGACTTGAAAATAAATAAATAACATTTGCCATAAGCCTCGAATATGTCGTCTCCCAACATATTTCTCTACTGGTGGAACAGAATAATCATATGCGCGCCAAATAGACTACTCTGCGGATTTGTCGAGTTAGTTTCTGCGGTAATCACACGATATGAATTCCGATATTACGTCGCTGGTCGCTCTAATTATTGAACAAAATGTCACATGGCGACAGTTAATCAGAGTATACATTTAACAGATTCGATCGAAAGTAAAGAGAGGAAAGAACGCGAAAGCATCACGTAATAATTTTAGATAATCTTAAAGCACCATTTTTTTGCGCTCGTTTTTTTTTCATTTCATTTCATTCGCAACGCTCATTAATTGATCAACATCACGTGAACGTATAATACGAGATTTGTGAAATACAAATAGCTGCCTTTTCGAACCTTTCATAATGATATATGTAAAAGTATCGGAATAATATATCGCTGCTTACCGAGCGAATAGCTAGGATGCCATGGCAAAAGATGGTCCCGTTAGATGGTCTCGAGTGAGAAATTGGAAAAATGTGAGATGCCTTCACGCGGCGTGATGAAAGTAAGCGTGCGCGAACAGCATCGCTGAACTTACGTATAGACTGTACATTTATCTATTGGCAACCGCACCTACGAGGAAGATATTCCAGCTCGAAAGGTCGCAAATAATAAATTGCACCGAAAGTGCATGAACGCGGTAACAACTGTGACTAAATAAGACACGTGGATATGTGATAAAATTTTGATTTACTACTAAAGCGGCATATAAAATAGCTAAATAATATTTTATATATGTAGCTGTGTAAATGTCTCGGTTCCTTATACGAAAAGAACAATTTTGCTGAAGTATTTAAAAATTCAATTAGATACACATACATATTGATCTGCAAATAAATTTTTGGACCATTAAAATATAATAATTATACGTAAGAATTACAGCACGATAAGCAGTACTGCAAAAAGTATTAATATTTTAGCAACCAATTTGAGCATCCTACATAATTATATTGATGATCTAGCAAAATTATTTTCAGGTCTGTATCTACTTAAATTTTTAGATACTTCAGTAAAATCACCTTTTCCATGTAATAAATGTCAATTTTCGAAAGATTATAATTTCTAAAGAAAATAATCTTATATACTACTGTAAATATTATTTTATAAATAAGAATTATTACACACATAAGCATTCCTTGAGATGCTAAACTCTTATAACATTCTTGCATTTCTTTGGACAATAGGCATTATATAATCATATATTATAATGTAAACATTGCATTAACATTTGTTAATAGAATCTTACCGATTAATACAATTATCGCCCAATAGAATATTCTCATGTGTCTCTTTCACGCTTGAATTAATCGAATATCTGACTAACAGCACAAAAATTTGAGAACGCCAAAAATAACGTGAATTTATAAATATCATAAATCGAACGCTTATGAACGAACAACCGTGCCGATGAGATAACACGAATCCAAATTTTCATTTTCCTCTGCGCACTGTTCCGGATATTTAATTACCGTCATTGTGGCGTGCCATGCAGCGAGCCAATGACAAAAATAAATATGAAAATCTCGACGACACGTGAATGACGACGAGACCGCTAATATGCAAAACGACAAATCGTCGATACGTGATATTTGCATTTAACAACTGTTACGTGCATTCGCGTTTACAAGATCCTCATCTCGTTTTGTTCCCTCCTGACCGTTTCATATCGAACATTGATACAACTTTAAATGCGTTGCAAACATATAATCTCTGCAAGAATTTAAATATAAATATAGAACTCCATCGCGTGCTCTCTTTTATTCAATCATAAATGCAAATATATTATTAAAGGATAATATGAGAGATGTTAGTGTTGATATTTCGTCAGTGGCGAAAAGCCCACACTAATATTTCGTCCGTGTCAAAATAAAAAAAATAAAAAAAAAAATTGCGTGAGAGAAAAAGAAATCTCGCGGTGTGGACAGGAGAAGCAGGACGTAATAACTCGCGGCGACCCGTTCGATATTCAAATTCGTCCAGTGTACACGTCGCGCCAAAAAAATCTATGCACACGCTCGTGTGTATGCACCGGGCGTAATAAAAGGCGTGAACGATGGCCGCGGGAAAAGTCATAATCCACTTTTGTGTTTGCGGATTTATCGGTCTTCCGTGATGCCTCGTCCGGCGCTTTATCGAGTCCCGGCGCCATGAACGAGCGATGGCGTAACAAAAGGTGGAAGCTTTGGGAACTCTCGACGTTGTCCTCTCTCCCTTCACTTCGTCTCCCATCTGCTCTCGCGCAGAGACACGTACACACGTACACACAACGTACACGCACTCACACGCAATAGCCCGTGGTACAAAGAAAAAAAAAAATGTACCAAACTCTGGCAACGGCCGTAAATGACTTTCGCATATTTCCGTTCCGACCGACGAACAAATATTTGGAAAAACGAAAAAAACACCGGAGAGAATGGAACAAATTACTTTTTCAATAGCTATGAAACGATCTAGAACCGGATGCAATCGTATCCACACTGACATTTTGTAAAAGATTATCAACGTGCTCGTTATAATGAGTATCGCTATGCTATATCATTGAAATAACTGCTGCTAGATTACACCGAGTAATCTTACTTCAAAAGTATACGGATATACCGTTATACTTCATACTGTTAATACTTCACATCAATGATTCTTGTATACGTAACATTAAATACTATCTACTGTTTAATCTTCAATCTACTGTATTTTATAAAAATGATTACTATTCTATTTTTGCTTATGAGTACACGTTGCAGAAATTTAATAACCATCCATAATCTAGATTGTAGCTCACTGTCTATCTCTCTCCGCTTATTTGTCAAAGATTCTACGATCTGATCACCTCATGTTTCTCCGTCTGCTCTTCCGTATCCACAGCAGCTCTTACCATTTTCCAAGTCCGCACGGCACGCCGCCGATCCCGCGAAATGATTACAAACGATCAGGGATAACGTTCAATAAAATGTCTCCATTCCACGTTCCATGCACGTAGCGAAGATGCAGCGTGCTCGACCGCCGAGTCGATATCAGCGAACACGTGTATTTATCTATGTCCGTTCAGTACGTGGTTGCGAATGCGACGTGCATCGCTGCGATATCAACGAGAATATGTCTCTATCGATAGCGCTCACGAAAAATCCCGCGGTCCTATATGCCTCGGTTAAAGGAAAGCGACATTCGAACAATTGACCATTCGAATCTCCCATCTTTTGTGATAAACGGAAATCTCCCGTTATCGCCTGCACACTAAACGATATTTATGTTCGGTCTACATTCACCAATCTAAGCGTACCAAATCTAAGATTAATTTTCATTTTTTATCAAATCTAATTTTTACAAACTCATTATCACTATTCCTTTTTATTACATATTTATATTTTATTAAGTATTTATTTATCTATTAAATTATCTTGATCTGATATATATTATTTATTAACTTTATTTCAAATTTATATATTAAAATTCAATACGCAAATTTAAATATATTATACATATATATGTATAATATATTACACATATTATTTTAATTATTTTCACAGTAGTTTAAATCGTTTGTGAATTGCAAATACCGCTTGGCTCATTTCGCCACCAAACATTCTCAGTTAAAATTTCATTTCGTACTGAGAAAAAATATACTAAATTTTAATAAATATTTGTTTGAATAGTGCCAACTAAACATTTACTACATAACAGTAAATAAATATTTACTCAATGAAAAAAAATGATAGTTAAATTAAATTAATGTTCTTGAGCCAAATAAATATATCTTTGCATTTAGTAAATATTTAAACAAATGATTTATTAAAATTTTATATTTTTTTTCAGTGTATCATTCTGTTTGTTGATATACTATGAACCATTTTGACAGAAAATAGCATAAACGTGTAATCACAAAGAAGAAAACGTTTCCGACACTGTTGCCGCTGGTCATCGAATTAGAAATCGTATTGTATAATTGGCGGAAGTGCGTTTCGTGGATTACGTACGCACGCATGATTCTGTAACTTTTTTAAATCAACGAGACTGCTCTTGCATCGGCATTACGGACCCTAAAGTACGTCATTAGGCGGGTCAAAATTTACGAGAATCTCGCGGGAATTGCCAGTTGCGCGATGCGTCGCGTGATCAACGATGATGACCGCATATACGCGTCCAAGGCGTGCGAGGGTATCCTTAACGAAAAAACGTCCATGAAATCTCCCAAAAGTACAAAGAGAGTGGCGATACGGCAGGAACACTGAGCGAAGGAAGAGGAAATCAATTGCATACAATGTTGCAATTTTCATCTGTGTAGCCCGATATTCCGGGATACGACGCAGTTACTTGATTGTCGGACCGGAGTAACGGTAAACGCGCCTGGATAAAGGATAAACGTGAAATTAGAAGGAACCTGGAATAATGAGGATCTTAAAATACTGTAATACTCTTGAACGGCTTTCGCTTATAGCCCCCGTAACAATTTTGAATATACGTTCATCGAGTTTCTCGGCCGTGTGATATTCAATGCCGTAATAAACGTAATAATGCCGAAAAGACGATTATAAGCATTGCGTAGAGAACCCTTTGATTTTTTAATAATTTTAACTCTCGATAATTTCAATTTCTTACCTTTTATATCTTAATTCAAATTTAACATTAGATTTTTCTTTAATATTGCAAAATCTTTTATCATATAAAATTATTAATTCACACAATAATTTATTACTTTTTAATTTTTTTTAAATAAGAAATTTTTTCTCACAGAATATATATATATATATATGCGCATAGAAGTGCAAATGACTATGTATGAAGATAACCGATTCTTATTCTTGTATCAATTTCAAATACTCTTGTGTGGCGAAAGGATAATCGCGATACGCCGCATGCAAATACGATTCGACATCGACTCGAACGTGCATGCATGCATTAAGTAAAGAACGTTGCGGCACCGTTACTCGCGCGATAAAGTTTTTCCATGTTTAAAGCGAACGCAATCTAATTTCACACGCAAAGCTAAGCGCTATCTTAAAAAGACATACGCAATAACCATTTTGATAAATCGAAAAGCAAAAAATGTGAATTCTTCGTATACGGAATACTTCGATTGTATCTTTCTTTATTTTTGTATTTTGTAAATTATTAATTTCTATATCTGTTCAAAAGAAAATAACAGTTGTTCTAATATGAGAAAACCTTGACAGTTTCTAAGTTTTATTCATGAAAGAAAATAGAATATCGTATGGCTTTTACTATTTCTTTATTAAATTTAAAACCTAAAATAACTTGTTTCTATCGGATTGTAATTTGATACAAGATTTTCAAACCAAATACAAAATATATTGCAAAGCTTTCCAGACGCGTTTCGTTTAACTGTTATTGATTTACAAAACTCAAATTATTTCGCTTGATAAATCCGATCTCACGGTTTACAATTTATCTACATGTAAACGATTAAACTATATCCAAGTTGATTGCCAGATTTGGAGACCGGATGCGTCTCTTTAACTCCACTGCAATGAAATAGTAATAGCTTGGATTACGTAGTTGCAAGTGGTTGGTTGCCCACAATGGACAGCAAATGAATCGTTTGTGAATACATCGTTCATTTCTCTCAACTCAAGCTTTTCCTCTCACACTCTCTCAAGGGACCACAAAATAATCGCATCATATTTTAATTATCTTCTAAACAATCATCAATTTAATGCAATGTTTTAAATTACAATTTGGAACCTATTGTATTTTTATAATAATTTTACTTATATGCAAATAAGGAATGTATATATAACAAACAAAAATTGCATCTAAAATCAAGTAAATTACTAAAAACAATAATTAGAATTTTAGAACAAGGCTAATGAGAGTCTAACGCTGATGTAAGAGTGAAGAGTTAGGAGATGTAGATAATACTCAAGTATTGGCGCTTGTCTTCATTTATTATATCGAATGTTTCGGCTCACTTTGGAATCATCTTTAACGAAAAAGTAGAATATAATACCTCGTTAAAAGTAAGTCATTCGCAGATTGACAGAAATGTAGTAATCAATATACCCAATGAGAAAACCAAAGAAGTTCACAAACATTAGTTCACAATTTTCATGAGATATAAATTAACACAAATCGATCCTCGGATTAATATCAGTTCATTTTGACGTGTCGTTGGAAATTTCTGATTGAGCAATTTAAAATTCATACATAGAACGATGCTTATATCCACCTTTTCGATCCTTCATCTTTAAATTGTATTCTAATATTAAAAAAGAAAGATACTAAAATATTTTCACAATTTTTATCAATTCTACGTATAACGACAGAAAGACAAAGAAAAATTTCTCTGACAATAATCACAAAAATGCATTGCTAGAGGAATGCAAATACAACTACATAGTGCGTACAGATGTTCAACCGCAAACAAGTGTGTTTATAGTAAAGAATGTATGTTTGTAGTAAAAAACAAGTGGCCACAATCAATATAAAGCAACAAAAGTAGATGACGCACTTGCGTGCGTGACTAAATTAAATTATGCGTATCAAGTCGTTCGTCAAATGTTTAAACAAAACAGACCAATCTAATGTTATTATTCTTCATTATCAAAAATAAAATATCTCATATTTCTCGTTAATAATTTACAGAAATTGCATGTCAACGGATACCTAACAGAATAAAATATTTCCTGGGATTGTGAAAAAACGAATTTTAAATTTATAACATATATATGTATATATATATATATATAAAACTAATTCCAGTCTGACCAAAAAACCAATGATTTATTAAATTGAAAATAAAAACTGATATATTCATATGATGTAATTTTAAAAAATCCATAAATATATCTACATATTTCTATATTTATATATTAATATATTAATATTTTATAGTAAAAAAAATTATTATATTATTATAGTAAATTTATAAACTTCTAAGTTCGTAAATTACTTCAAACTATGTTTATCTTCATAAACTACAGAATTTCATAAACTTGCTAACTTCCTAATAAGCTAACCTTATACAGTTTCACATGAATTGCCAGTTTTCTGGATTCAAAAGTTCTTAATCCTTATTTTCTTGTAATTAAATGTAAAAGATTATTTTCAGATTTTCGAAAACATTCTAAAATATAATTGCAAATATAAGTTAAAAAATTTTTTTCACGTGGTTATCAATTTAACAAACAAGATACAAAAAGAGCATAAGAACCACACCACAAGTTATAATTTGTGATATTTACTTATTATTATATAAATTAAAATATTAAACGTTTCGGCCACAATCTGGCCATCTTCAGTAATACAATAGTCTTCATAAACCGCAAAAATACATTTAGTTGAAATTAAATTCAACAGTCCATTGTTGTAATAAAAATGACATGTTCTTTTTAGTGTGCAGATGCTTCGTACAAAATGTTATAACGCCCATAGTCATATCAAGAAGTGTAGAACAAGAATTTCCAGATTCTAATTAAATTTAAATTTATATGTCATTAATTTCTCCTATTCGAATATAAAGAATTATAATCGTTACCTGTTTTACAGCCAAAAAACTGAGCGAAGAATATCAAATGACACTTTCACACAATAAGACTTTCTTCGTGACATTATGTGTTGTTGTTTGTTATATCGCGTATTATACCACTATTTATACGCCTGAGTCAAACAAATTAGAAATTTCCAGAGTTATTATTGAATAGAAAAAGAAATCTTACTTAAGAAAAGGAAAATAAATATCTGGCAGATTTTCCGTGTCACTTTGTTTATTGATACCTCTTATTTGTCTTTTTATGTGTATCATTTCGGAAATTCTTCTTTTTATTAAAGATTGTTCCTTGTCTAAAACTTTTATGTTTTCCCAATCTAACTCATGCATCTCGTTCAAACGGTGACGTGAAACCACTGAAATTTCGGAAGGTGATTTTCTTAAATCCGCTTTATGTTCTTTTATCCGAGTCTTTAATTTTCTTTTTGTTTGGCCTACATACGACGAATCACAATTTAAACAATCGATTTTGTAGACAACTCCACATTGGGGGATGACCAATAGATATTTATTTTCCTTTTCTTAAGTAAGATTTCTTTTTCTGTTCAATAATAACTCTGGAAATTTCTAATTTGTTTGACTCAGGCGTATAAATAGTGGTATAATACGCGATATAACAAACAACAACACATAATGTCACGAAGAAAGTCTTATTGTGTGAAAGTGTCATTTGATATTCTTCGCTCAGTTTTTTGGCTGTAAAATAGGTAACGATTATAATTCTTTATATTCGAATAGGAGAAATTAATGACATATAAATTTAAATTTAATTAGAATCTGGAAATTCTTGTTCTACACTTCTTGATATGACTATGGGCGTTATAACATTTTGTACGAAGCATCTGCACACTAAAAAGAACATGTCATTTTTATTACAACAATGGACTGTTGAATTTAATTTCAACTAAATGTATTTTTGCGGTTTATGAAGACTATTGCATTACTGAAGATGGTCAGATTGTGCCGAAACGTTTAATGGTTTAATTTATATAATAATAAGTAAATATCACAAATTATAACCTGTGGTGTGGTTCTTTATGCTCTTTTTGTATCTTGTTTGTTAAATTGCAAATCTGCTAAATAATTTTCTAAATCATCGTTTAAACCATATTACAAATCAAAGAAAAAAACCTAAAAAAAATAAAACATGACCAAAATTGATGGATCAAAAACGAAGAATTTATTATTAAATTCAAGTCTTAATTATGGACAATTGGCAAATGGCAGCTAAATTAAAAATGCAGAAACTATTTTGATAGAAAGCCTAGATAGAATCTATACCTATGTAAAAAATTTTCATTGAATATCAGCGCGAACAGAATCGTAGGTAGGATTCGAAGTGACTAAAATTTGATGAAGCTGGAACCACTCATCGCGGATCAGCAGGTTTAATAGTCCGATAAATACATAGTGGCACGGTCAGTCATTCATGAAGTTCGAAAAAGGAATATGCTTGGTTGCAGTTGGAAATTTGATGAGTGATCAGATATGATGGTTGGTAGCTTCATCGTTATCTATGTTTGCCGTGCAATTCGACATCGATGCGTTTACACTACACGCTTATTGTACCATATAAAAATTCTGACATGCGTGCGGGATGTCAAATAAATACGAACAGATCTCGATATGACCATATCGAGTCGAAGCATGTTAAAATGTTGGATGTTATATGAAGAGAAACGGTTTGACCAAATACAGATTTGAATACAGATTTTAAAAGAAAGATATATTTGCAACGTGGTTAGTTTAACTAACAAATACAATTCTGAACTGACAATAAACTCATACCTATGTAAACGAAAAAGATTTCACGCTGTTTTTGTTTTGTTATTTTAACCGGATTTTTGATACAACAAATTTTTTAACGTTACTGTGTTTTGCGATAACACTAATTTGAAGAGAGATCGAAAGTTTTATAAATATATTAAAATGCTATATATTTATCATATTTTTAATAATCAATTAATATAAATTTAGTATTATTGTTTTATGTTGTATATATAAAAATGTATATACACTTTTAACAATATTATTGTAATATAAAAAAAAAAGAAAAACATATACCAAGTCAGAGCAACTTAATAATTAGATTTGCTAAATCTAGAATCTATCGATGTATTAATCATCGAAAATATTCCCTGAAAAAATAATAAAAAATTCGCAGAGATATTCTCATGAACTGCCATGAAGTGACAGTTCAAGGATTCATTTTGCAGCGGAGAAATTAAATTTGTCCCGATTACCGGCGCGTGACCGTGCAGCCAATAGGATACGAGATTGGACATAATGCGGTCAATGCACCGTTGAAATAATGAGTTTGCAAGAAGAACCTCCAAACTAAAGAACATGTTCGATGACTTGGGCAAGGCGACACAAGGGTATGCGACTAAAATCGCTTTCAGAATTCGCTTCGGTGAATGCCGCATATACCAACGTTTCTACGGATCGTACTGGTATAGCGCGTAGCAGATTGTAAATCATTAATGAAAACATTCATGCGTATAGTTAAATTAAGCCTTTCTGTTTCTTATGTTCATCGTGATGAATATATATTTCTTTCTTTGCAAATCAACTTTCAAGTTCGTCATATAATATGTATATAATGCGTTTATAATGAACTTCAAATAAAAATGAGCTTTTTTTGGATAAAACTATAATAAGACATCTTAATGATGTCGATGAAGATGATGCAAATGCTTTACATCAGCTATTGAATACAGCAAGATTGTTAGAGAGACATAAAATTTTTTTTTATGTATTATTAGATTAACATTTATTATCTACATTTTTGTAATCATGGAAGTGCGTTAGAAATACAATTATATATATATATATTATGTCATATATATTATGTTTCTGGAATATGTAATCGTATGTCTAATATAACCTTCCATAGAAGTATCAACATGCACATTGCACATGCACATGCACATGATTTGATCGCACAATGATGTCATGAAAGAACTAACATCAATCGCAATCAGTACATATACAATTAAATCTAGTATTTATAACCTTAATAGGTATTAATATCAATCGAAAAATGAATTGATTCATCGAGAATGATATTGTACGCTTCGCTTAAACACTCATTACTGCAATCAATAGATTTCAAACAATAAACGGTCGTGATATTAATTTCATCACTTGTTTATCAGTAACCTCTATTCTATGCTAGTTGCAATGTAATATGTTTGCAATTAATAGTTGTCGGCTACAATGATTGCGCAATCGGTGTTCTCACTTAAATGTTGCAGCCAATATAACAGAACGATATCGAATGCATCAAAATTGGAGAGAATTAAGAGTTTCTTTCATTTGCTGTACTCTCTTTGTTAAATAAAATTAAAAATATTTCTGAAAAAGGTTTTAATCCAGATTTTAATATATCTCTTAAGAAATCTTAATTTCAATTCAAGATTTTAAAAAATATTGTATTAATCTGATATGCAGAGAACTGTTATATAGTATATTTATTTTTTATTATTTATTTTTCAATGTATGAATATTATATTTCATCTCATCGCACTGATTTCCATTTATGTGCAAATATTGAAATTGCGGAAGTACGTGAATCGTGAAAATTACTAAAATGTAGCCGCAAGTTGCAACTGACAAGCCATGCGATTAAAAAATTATAAGTGCGTTCTAGTTTACTTTCACACCGTAACAGTAGTGATGCTCAAACGTAGCGTTTTTTTATACATTTAAAATTCAATGTACAAACACCAGCTAAAAGCCAAAGGGGGTAGTTAATGCACGTTAGCGTAATGAAAAAAGTCTTTTAAAAAACGACTGCACTCACAATGTGTACCAATAACATATACAATAACCAACATTAATTAATGGCCTTAAAAATAAATAATTTTTATAATAGATAATAAGGTTTTTCAGAAAAAAGAGAATCGTAATCATTTAAAAAAAAAGAGACTCGTATTTATTTTATTATGTGCTTAATTTCAACTAAATAATAGAAATTGTTTACATCTTCTTTACGCTTCATATTTATTATCTTCCAAAATTTTGTCATTTTTAAAATTTTTTCGCGTTTGCTTTAATCGAAAATTAAAGTTCTTAGTCGTTACATTATCTCTTTGAAAAAAATAATTATAAAAAAAAGAATTTTCCCGCTAATAACGTTTTTATTTATTAAAACAAGTATTTTTTAATTATGTATAATATTATTATTTTATGAAGGTCGTTCAATGTATCCAGTCGTACGATAACAATATTTGCGAATACTTTTAGCATGAAAGAGAACAAGAAAGCATTCTCTACGTCTGACGTCGAAATGAATAGACGTAACCAGATGATGAAGATGAATGAATACAAAGCAACAATACATAATCAACAAGAAAAAATCTTGCAGCCTTTTATGTATATTGCTATTATCGATAGAAACGTCAATTGATAGTACAAATAAATTTAACGATGAATCTTAATATAACACTATTTTGAAGAATGACATTACAAGATGAAACCAACATATAATTAATATAAGATCAAATTAAACATAACACATCATTTTGAAATATATTTGTTTAAAGAATAGTACGTTATAAATCCTCCAATAAAATTTACAGTAAAAACCCTATCCTTTATTGTAAATCGTTCTATTTGTAACAAGACAGGTTTTTTCTGACAAAAGTTGTAACAGAGCAACGCAAATTGTGTGATTTGATATTTCTATACTATTGCCACGTTGCACAGGATATCGCGTGACTGAAAATCCTATCTCGCATCAAATGACGAATAGCAAACGATTCGCACATGAATACAACACAAACCTAATTGCTAGACCGTGTGTACGCGTCGATTGATGATCATTATTGTCGACCGTATTCAAATTAACGCGCCGATAATAATCGCAATTTCCGGTTTCCAAAAAAAGGAAAAAGGAAGCAGTTGTATTATCTCTTTATATCGAGAACGGGGTAATTAAAACTTTCCCGTAAATGCACGCGATTTCCCAATTAAAATATAACATGCGCTTATAAAATTGCGCTTGGAATCGATACCGCCGCAAAATTGCAAATCAAACGAGACTGCGAATTCCATACATTTTTATTTAGTTCAGAAAAAAGAACAAAACGGAAGGTGGATGAACAAAATTAAATAAAATTGACCTCGAATGCCGATATCGTGGAAAATCTAGTTGAATATAACAAATTATCAGCTTACACTGCCACGCAATGAATTTTAGTTAAGCCATTTAACAATTCTAAAAATTGTATACTTATATTGTGTGTAAAATTTTACAATAATTTGTAAAGCACATAAAAAAATCTCATCGATACGTACCCGTTCTCTCTCTCTCTCTCTCTCTCTCTCTCTCTCTCAATTTTTTTTCTAACATTCTAGTTATCTCTTTCTCTAATAAAATTTAATGAAAATGAATTAAATATGTACATAATATATCTTAAAAGTATACTTACTATATATAAAATTTTATTGATAAATTATATATTTGCAAATTGAATAATCAATATGTATAACACTATACGTGAAAAAATTATGTTGTATTAAGCCAATAGCAGTCTAAATAATTTTATTTGTTCAATAATAGTATTAATGAAATAAATAACATTTTATTGAACAAGAGTATGACATATTTATTCCATTAGTATCATTTCACTGAAATAACAAGATTATTTTCAGTTAAACTGTTGTCGGCTATGGCTATAATACGATCTCATTTTTTCCGTGTAATATTCAAAAATATCACATCAACTGAAAATAATATATTTAAAACGTTAATAAATTTGATTTATTTTATATATAATTAATGTATTATGTTAATATATTTATATACAAAATATACACATGCATATAAAATATTCCGGAAATTATGGTACAACCAAGGAAAGAGATGATTCTACATGAAAAAGTATGTTAAAAATGTAGAATAAAATTTTTTCATATGAGGCTTTGTTTTCGAGAAAATCATTTGAATATTCACCGAGTACAATTTTATATGCGCTTCGGTGTGCACTTAACTTTATCTCGATTTGTATCTCGCTGCAGACTATTATCTTTGATCACATTTACATTTATTATTGTACTGAACAATCGAAAATGCACAATAAAAACAAGATATTTAAGCATAATAAATTTTATTACTTTATAAATTGTTGAAAATATTATCCATTCTGTCGACACAATTTTGTTCGACGAAATAAGTTTCTATCTCGATTTCTATAAACGCTTTTTAACATGTTTTGGTGTTTTAATAATTAATTCAACAATTAAATTCGTAAATATATAAAAACCCGGTAAATATAAAAAATCGATTTTCTGGAAAAAAAACAAAGCATCATACGAAAAAATTTTATTTTTTGTTTACCTATTTTTTTCATATAGAATCAGTAACTCCTTTCCAATTGTATCACGATTTCCAAAACATCTTGTATACAGTGCTTAAAAATGTAAGTAAGTTTTCTCATATTTCGTCAGTCATTCTTATTTGCTGAGTCAGTATCCATACAGACCCATCTGTTTCTTTAAGCGTGCATTATGCAATTTTTGAACTTATTCTAAAAGATCCTACAGTTTTTATAGAAGCAATTTGCATGCAGAGCGTAGAGTGGCGCATTGTGCAAGGAGATTGAACTTCTCGGGGTCAATTTAAAAATCCCGGTTCATTATTTTGCAAAACATGACATAGATCGACGCAAGCAAAATTACTACAATATCACGAAAAAACAGCTTCTCTCACTTCCCTTTTATATGAAAATAATGGCAGCATTTCTTCGGTGATGCGTGAGATGCTACATAATTTTTCGCGAATCACATGGAAAGATACTATTTAAATAATCGAGTTTTGACAATGTTGACTTTCATAAAATCGCAATAAACGGGAATTCTTCATTCAAAATAAGTAACAGAAATGTGATCTTAATACGAAAAATACGTTTTCACATTAATATAGAATTTATTAAAAAATCACTCATAATTTCTTAAATAATTTTGAATTTTGTATCATCAATTTAATCCAGATATATTAATTTTTTCTTCCTATTTTTTCTTCAACATACCTATATCATGTGAATATAATTAATCAATTAGAATCCAAATTTTCTTTTAATAAAATATTTAAACTATGCTTATTTCATTATATAACAGAATCAAATTATATTATGTTATAATAAGTACAATACCGTTTTATATTGTAATAATTATTGTAAAAGATATTAAGTAGAAATTTTTTATTCATAAAATAATAATTTTACATTAAAATAAATATAATTTTTATTTAATATGAAAATAAATAAGTAATCAAAAAATGTTCAATGCAACGCTCAAAAAATTAATATATTGTACAATGGCAAGCGATTATGAGAATAATTATGTTGCAGAAATGGTCTTTTGAAATATATTATAAATTTTTCATTTAAGCATATTATTTAAAAATATTTAATTAAAATATACAATATAACGCTTCAAATTATATATGGTCAACAAGTCATCTCTACATTTGTCGTTGTTTATTCGCAAATATTTTATAGTTTGTCATGCAAATATTTTCTAAACCGAGACTCACCTCTTTCACTTTGTCCCTTCGTTGTCTGGCGATATGGTCCTTATCCTCTCCACCGACAATTAATGGCAGCTTATCCGCAGGCGCTGGTGGCACTGTCACCAAAACCGTTTCTTCTTTGTGCACTATCAACGACGAAGAACTACTTGTACGCACTCGCGATTCACCCATGTCCGGTTTCTCTAATGTCTTTTGTTGTTGATACTCCTCGTTGATTTTTGCCTAAAAATTCAGCCCGCATACGACATGTATTCCGCGATCATTTTAGATGGCATGCGAAAGTCAGTACAGTATACTTTTAATTAATAATTATTAATGTGACATTTAATCACGAAATGCATTGATTTGTCCTATTATATTTTTACATTTGAATATGGATTTATTTAGATTGAATATACAAATACATATACCGCTTTTTTCCAATTTTTGTATAAATATTCTGTTTATATTTCTAGAATCGATTCAAAAATAGAAATCGATGAGTTCAATTTAATCGTAAGGCATTGCTATTTCAAAAAAAATGTATATAAAGATATAAATGAAATAGAAAAAATGTATAACATATATTTAAAATTATATTTTACTTTTCACATTTACTTTCTATTCATTAAGCTCATAATTATGTTTTAAATAAAAATAATAGCCTAAATATAAAAATTATAAAAATAATAGAATCTGTTCGAATATACATATTCACACGTACGTGGCAGTAAATAAGAAACAAACTATCGACATTTTAGTCGAAATAATTTCAATCTAAGCGATTATTTATTAATATCTGATTTAAATATTAGAGCACAACAAACTTGTTGGATTTTCCATGACTGGTTTCTCTATCTCTAATGCATAATACAGACAATAATTAGACAGCAGATTGCTAATTTTCGCTCGAACTAAATCAGTTGAAAATCAGACTCAAGAGATTATATTTTTAAAAACTTAAAATTTAAAAAATCAATTCTCTTTTTACTTAAAACATAAATGTAAAATAAGCTTCAGCTTTCGCTATTTATTAGCTCTGCTTTTTATTAAACAAAAATAAAACACATAAATTTATTTTTTATTTTTATTTATCTCAGTATTTGTAAAATAAAGATGGTGTATCTTGTAAACTAAGATTATAATCTTTTTTTCTGCCGTTAAAACTACACTATCACTTGCAAAAATGTATATATATAAATATAAATGTATATGAATATCCATATATTAAGTTTATTAAGCACAGGAGTGCACAGTTTCGTTAAATTTAAATGACTGTACGGATTAGTCATTGCTACGGAAAGAAACCAATGAATGCATTTCCACGAAAATCACGCATGCCATCTGTAATCTAGATTCCACGGAAGTACATTTTCGTCTTGTTCATCTTCGAACAATTGCATGCTCTCGAATGCCTTACGTAAGTATCATATATTAAAAAAAAAAAAAGAAAACTATGAGAATTACTTTCGTATACGGAAAACGCGTTTTTATTCAGTCTCACTAATTTCATTTCCACAAGATCGTAAAATAACAATATTTCCCTGAGAAAATGTCTGCTGAGAAACAAAGATTATTGAGATAATGACGACAAAAATAACTTCATATTATTAATCGTAGTAAAACATCTTTCTCTCGCCAATGTTTTTAAATAAATACTTTCTGTATATCCATCTTATATATCTCTATAATTGCCATTTCATAACTACTTATTGTTATGATTATTACTTGTGTGTGACGAATGCACATTCATGTGGCAACGCGCGTACATGAACGCTATTCAACGATAATGCTATTTATATTATCGCAGAATATCTTCTTTCGCATGTTCACATAACGCTGCTCCAATAGATCGTATTTCCCTTCGTATACGTACGTCTTTATTCGAGTCACTTCCCACGTTCCAAGACTCGGAATAAATACAAAAAAAAACATAACATTATTACATTCTACGAGGCTTATGGCTATTCTACAATGTGCTTTTTATTTTCTATTTTTTGCTATTTGTCTCTTGTCTTATTGACCAAAAAGGCAAGAGACAAACAAAGACAAACAGCAAGAAACAGGAAAAAAAGAGCACATTGTAGAATTAGCCTTAGCTTCGTGGAATCTCAATTTTTAAATAACAAATTAAAATATTGCTATAATGGTGTAATTTACTACAGGAATTGATCTTTCGAAAAATCGACTGCAGCAACGCGCGTTTGATTTATGACGAAAAAGTGCAACGTGCGAAACGTGTTTAAAACGAGTCTTGATTATGATTTCCTATGAAAGAGAAGAGAACGGCAAAACAGAAATAACAGCGGGACGAGTCACGCGCGCGTATGAACAAGATAAATCATATTTGCTACATACAATTCTAATAGTACGCTTATCTGTATCAATTAACGTCTCAGTCAAAACTTCGATTTATATAAATTTTATCATAAAAGCGTAAATTTATCATGGAGAACATATCACACGTAAACAATCTATTTATTTATCCGTATATATGAAATTTAATGTATATCTTTTCAATAAAAATTAATTTTTCTTTAAATATTATTTATTTTTCTGTCTTTCTTTTTTAGAGGAATTGCTAATTAAAAATGCTTCGTTAAAAATCATCAACTGTACTTACAGTTTTTAGCAAATTCTACTGATAGTGATCAATGAAATTATATATGTATATTCTAGTGAATTTGCTCACTCTTGTCATTTTTACTTAGTAGTTTCAAGGTATATAGATATATAATCGACCACCTTCATCCAGATATTGAATCATGGAGATACATCGCCATACAAGGGCAAGTTCACGGTGCGACCTTGCACGACCTACTCACATTGAGTGGAAGGAAAAGAGCGCAAACGAAACAGGAGTTTTTCAACGTCGGCGTGTAAGTCGCACAGCAAGTCTAAAGATATCCGGTATCGTGTTTGTTGCCCCCGTTTACCAAGTGTAATTAAATAGACTTTAATCTGAACGAGTTCAAACAATCAAATTAGTTACGCAAGATACGCTTTAAAACGCGTCTGCATTTAATGGAAAGACATAAGAAAACAAGCAAGCAAAGGGAATGATTCTCGAACAAAATGAGGTTTAAAAACGTTTCTCCAGATAACATATCTGATCCATTTAAGCTTGAAAATAATTTATCTTCTTGAGTTCTTTATATGAAGCCAAATCTATTCAAAACTCATTCAAAGAAAATTCAAAAATATGTACAAATATTAGGTATTGATATATTATTTGTCTATACGGTACCTTTAATAAAAATAATACTTAATTTGCATAAAAATCAAAGTATGATTGAAGTATGATCCTATAAAATGAAGAAATAGAAAAGGGCAGAAAAAGAATGTCTTTTGAATCTGAAAAAAGCTTACAATTAGTAACATAAAAATGAAATCTTTTGAAATTCTTAAGAACACTATTAGAAATGAGGCAAAATACAAACAAGAATTCATTATGTAAGTCGAGAATCAAAAAAAGAATTCTTTAGATTCTTTGTGCTATCTGAAAATCCATATTGCGCTCTGAATAGACGCTCTCATGACGACGTCCTAATCCTCCATCAAAATACTACGTCAACTGTTGATCACATTAACGTTGCATCGAGATGCGGAATCGGTCATCTCGATGATTATTATTATTAATATTATTATATTAATATCATTAATTAATATCTATTAATAAGACGTCTGATTCGATTGTCTTAAACTTAAACAAACGTAGACGATTGTTATCAGCCATTGAGACGGAATCGTGAACGAAGTGACAGCGCGTGGAGTCCGCGCACGTGCGTCAGCCATGTACGTTACAATGGCCGTATGTAAACAAACAGAGCACGACCTATTGCAAACGAAGCACATCCATCTTGTGCTTTCTACCGCGACGGTACTGTTTACTGGAGGGAATTCAACATTGCACGAGAAAAGTGTTTCCTGTCGACGACAAGGAAACTCGTTCAAGAGGCAAGGCATTCGAGAGGAGACATTCATACAATCGAACGAGAGATCGATTCGAGGGAAGCGCGAATTTGCACCTGCAGCTTCTGCTTGTCCTCGACGAGGTGTACGTCTTGATGATCGCTACCCTCGTGGCCCGGCGGCACCGCGTTCGGATGTCCGATCGCGGACGAACGCGAGTCCTTGGCGTCGCCGGAGGCGCGCGGTGGCACCGGCAGCAGCAGTTCCGGTCCGGCCTTCTGCATGCTCTGGTACACGCGGTAGACACTGTTCACGGCGGCACCGCCGGTACGAAAATCCGGCAAGTAGAAGAACGCACCGAAGCACACGACACCGAACGTCATGAATACCAGAAGGATCAGGTACTTCTCGCGCGGACGGAAGGACCGTCTCGAGAACAACGGCACCGGTACGCCGTTCGCAAGGCGCTGGTACGACGGCAGCACGCCAGTCGACGCGCTCATCTTACCGCGACACACCGACACACGTGCAACGCGCCGCGGCACTTAATCACCACCCCGATCTTATCGGATACGCGAAAACTCGAGCACCCGTGCGCGTTTCGCACCCGTGGCTCCTCAGCCGTCATACGCCATTACGAATCGAGCACCACCTGCGTGGAACAGTTGACATCTCGTGATTGCTCTGAAGCGCCGATCAGCTGACGTGGCGCGCGCTCGAAACTGCGCAGCGACAAGTGGCTGCCAGCCTGTCACTTTTCACCCGATATAGCAATGCGGGTGACATCTGTCAACAACGGGAGGAAACTGACTTACCTTCGGTTAGTGTGCGAGAGTTATGTATTTCTCAGTTGATAATAGCAAAGAGAAACCTAATTATATAATAATCGAGCTCTAGATGAAAAAGCATTAGCTGGTAACAACAAGAAGTTTCAAACTAGAGAGATACTTCTATTACAAATTTATATTGATAATTATGTCGTTTTATATAGGTTTGCAACCATGCAAATATAAAAATTACATATAAAAATTAAATAATAAATTATTATAGTCTAATTAAAATGTTCAGTTTTAGTATAAATTAATAATTAGTATTTAATATTTAATACAATTAATAATTAGTTATTAACTATTTGCTACCTTAATTTATTGATTGTTAATTATAATTAACGTAATATATATACATTAATTTTAAAATTTATCGCAATTACACAGAGAGAATTTTCTTTTAAAATTTACCCTGAAAATATGATAGTTGTGGTACAATACAATATTTTAAATATTTTTACCATGCACTTCAGTAAAATTAATTAAACTTATTTTACAGTTTATTGTAGTTTTATTAATGAATGAGAGAGATTTACATTAAAATTCTTCGAAATACGCATTGTTGTCCCACGACTATCATATTTTCAGAGTAAACTAACTAAGAACAAATTCTCTCCGTGTAGAAATAACAATAGTTATAAAATTAAACATATTCCTTTTATCATGATTTAGACATGATTAGTGGGTCACACACACACACATACACACACACACACACACACACACACACAAATTCAACTAGATAATATTGCAAAGGAATTTTATTAATGTCACAATAAAAGTAAAGTATTTTTAAAACAAAATACTCATACAAAAAGTATAAAACCGAACATTTGTACATTGATCTTACAATTCTTAAAAAAGTAAAGTAATATTATATAATGTAACGCAATGTATGTATATATATGTTAATACACAAAATGTAACTTTAAAGATTGTTAACATAAAATAAACTTCACGCATTCTCAGAGATCAAGTTTCACCTGTTCCCTACATAATCCTTCTCTCATAATTTGCAATACATTTTCTATCCTAGCAAGATAAGTTCTATGTAGCATGGCTAGTATCACAATTCCAACTTCTCATCTGCGCAATAAAATAAAATATGTAATTGCATAGAAATAGAAAATGTGGTTCGCTCAACTATGACATACAAAATGAATTGTGCTGATTTAAAAAAAAAAGCGTGATTATATTTACGTATATACAAATAAAAATATATACTTTAGATATGAATGACGCCGTAATTTAAATACATTGGTGAACTATTTTATAAAATACAAATGTCTAACAAATGATTTAATGTTATGTTAGAGTCTACGCCTGTTAGAATAATAATCTAATTTAATAAATTGTATAAGTACATTGAAGTATATTTAAAATAATAGGATTAAGTACAATTTTTCTACAAACAACATAAATTATACAAAATAAGTCTCTACTAATAAAATTTGTAATAATACTTTTGTGTTTGTGGACGATTTTTTTGACAATCTTTTCTTAACTTGTCTTGATTTTAAGGGTAGATTAATGACAAATTGTTGATCTACGTTCCTTGTAATGATACTATATAATAATACTATATAATTACACGTACTCGATTTTCTGTTCGCTCTTCCATTCCTCGATCAATCAAGTATTATAATTTTTACTTTTTAGAAATCAAATGTTAGCTCTGAATTTCTCTTTCGTCCCTTGTTCTCATAAAATTGTCGAATAACCAAAAACTCGACAAAAAAGATAAAAAAAAAGTGCGTATGTATGTGTGAGAGAGAAAGAGAAAGTGAAAAAAGGAAATAAATTAGCAGAATACAATGAAATATTAAAAAACTTTAGTCTTTTAGAGTTCATTTACTTTGAATTGGCCCATTTTGACATTAAAAATAGAATGTTTTCACTGTCAATTTTTATTAAATTTCCGACTATGTCATTAAAATTAATAAATTGTCATTAATAATAAAGTATTCTAATTGTATACATCTAATTGTATATGAGTATAATTAGTAGCTGCACAATGAGGGTCTTCAATCAAAAATTATCTAATATTTGTACAAAATAATATAACTAATATTTATATATTTGTCGGTACTTCATCGAATGTTATTTAAAACATTATTGATTATACTATATATTTAATTTTACATCTAATTTTTCGAAACTATGTAAAAATTTATTAAATTGCATGCAAGAAATAAGCATTGCTTAATTTTTGATGTCGTATTTTGCAATGCAGATTATTTAAGTTGTAATACAACGCGGCTATAGAAACATTTTGGATTTTTGTAAAGTCAGCGAAGACCAAAATGTCACATTCGATGAAACCGGTATAAGTCTTTCAATCGTCTTCATACGAAGCAACTCAAGTAGTTTTGTTAGTCGGTCGGAATCGCGACATGTAAAAATCGCAATCCGAGCAATATAATGTTGGCTCAAGTACATTTCTCTTTCGACAAAGATTGCAGGGTGTTACATGTGCTCTCACGGTGGTTGCAATGCCTGTTGGAGTCTGCAAAGGAGGCTGCGTTACCATCGGAACAACCTTCGCAGTAGACATCGTAAAGTGCATCTGTTTGGAAAGTGGAGGATGCTGATAGGCAGGATACTTCGCATTTGGCTGTATTTGACCATTCTGCGTCGTCTTAGGATACTGATTAGACACCATAGGACCTTGCTCTAGTTTTTGATTGTGAGATAATTGTCGCTGGTAGTTGTCATGCCTCTGCTGATAATTCTGCGTATTTTGTTGTTGTTGCTGCTGATAGGCTAATGAATTAGATGATGGTTGATATTGCGGAATTGGTTGGCCCGCTCTGTTTTGTGGAAGAACAGTCTGATAGGGATGACCCTGATAGGAACTTTGAGAATATTGACTTTGATATGGACTTGGCGATTGATTAGGCGGATAAAATTGCTGTTGCGAATGCTGGACAGTTATCGGACTGGCATTGTGAGAAGGAATTCTTTGATTCAGAGTATTCTGCGGTTGAACAGTCGCTTGCTTATTCATTTGATTATGCTGCTGCTCCAATTGATTATGCAATTGCTGCTGATAATATGTTCCATAACCGTTTTTCTGAGGTAATATTTTTGTTTGTTGCATTCCATTTTGAATGTATTGTCCATTCATTTGCGTCGGATAAGGACTAGCTGGTTTCTGAGTCTGTGATGAAGGAATAATTTGATTTCTTGGATGGGACGCTTGCGTTTGCGGATATACCGACTGCATATATTGCGTGTATCCATTCTGAGAATATCTGATTTGCTGTTGCAACTGCGGTGAATAGGACGTCGGTTTCGAAGTATTCATGAGAATACCAGAATAGCTTTCTTTACCATCGACCACATCTTTACCTTCGTTTCCACAAGATCCACAGGACTTCTTATCCATTAGTGATCCAATCGAATCACCAGAATTCTTTCGTCCAAACGTAGGTTTAATAGTATCTGGAATTGGATTAACGCTCCTCAATTGATCTTGGAAAGGTGTCGCCGGTACGCTATCGGCTTCGCTCTTTAAAGGAAGGGTCTGTTGTTGAAATTTCGCGGCAGTATTTTCACGGATCGTCTCTGCTTCCTGAAGACTTCTGATTTCTCGTAATACTTGAGCAGTTTCAGGTTTATTCATCGCAGAACGTAATACTCTTTCCAAAATAGGATTAGGTATATACGAATCTTTTTCGTCATCCTCCGCTGTTGCAACAAGCACCACTTGATCACAAAATGATACGCTTTTCTTTTTCCCAATCCGTCGTTTCACCTTTCGCGGAGCAATATCCTCCTCTCTTGGCAGTATCGTTGTGTTTTGTATAGTGTTCTGCATAGCCACTTCGCTGATGTCATCTTCCGGACAATCAACAGGTAAACCATTCTCATGTGGGAGTGTCAAGGACATGGATAACATCGCGGCATTTAATTCGCTCTGTTGAACAGATTCATTTGCCGGTACCATTGCAATAAAGCTGTTTTGGCTGGAACTCGAATCAAAACTAGAGTTTAAAACAGTCTGGGAATTTGAAGATTCCATCTTTGTGAAGACAACGGAATTCTCAGAAGATAATTTGGCTGATTTTATACCCTCCATCGATGACGATTCCTGAGACATATCCGATACTAACATTGGAGAAACGCAATTTACATTCTGCTTCGTTTGAGGTTTCACGTCTGAATCGGACTTCAAGGTCGGTTGGAGCTTGATCTGTTCAAATCTAGCAGCCATATCTTTTACCGAAGAAGCGACTCTCGGGCAGTCCGTAACGTCACGCCCTTGATCGTAACTTTGTCCAAGATTACTCATCATTAAATCACTAGTTCTTCTAGCGATAGTCGGTCCTGGAATTGTCGGTATTGACGGAGTCCTAAGTTTTGGAATGTCTTGATTTAAAGGTCCTTGTCTCTTCATTTTCCTTTCTGCCTGTTTAGCTTGCAGTTCTCTCAACCACGTTTCGCTTGATGACTTCTCCTCATCTTCCTGCTCCTGCATTCGTTTCTCTTTATTTGAATCATCAGTTAAAATCTGCTCTCTTTTGTTTTGCAACTGCGCTAACAGACCGCCAATCTGTTGCGCTTCGAATTGCTGCGCATGTTGTTGTGGTTGAACATGATGCTGCTGAGGCATCATCTCTTGAAGATGAGTCGGCTCATCGATCGGTGGCGGCGGTGGCGGGAATTCCTCACTAGCTTGTCTCGAATGCGATACTGAATGAATTAATGGATACGGCGGTGGTGGGAAATCTTCGCTCGGTTGTCGTGAATGCGAAATATTGCCGTTTTCGGGATAAGGTGGTAAGGAATCTGGCTGAAATTGTTGTTTAACGGGACTCTGTTCATTATGCACGTCTGCGCGAGTGACAACGAAGGTCGGCTCATATAATATGCCGTTAGCGTACTGTACAACGTCATCTTGAATCCTAGGTTTATTGTTGTAATTTGTTTGACACGCTCCAGAAATATTAGTATTTTGTTCATTATAAGATGGGAGAAATGGCAGCGAATGCGATTCCGAGGAGTAATCAGCATAGTCTGAGTTTCTGTTTGTCACGTTAGATGAGTTGCTCGAGTTCATGTGATTCCAATAATTATTTTGTTCTTGCGATGAGTTGGGTGCGCTTCGATTATCCGGTAAAGGATATGCTGTTTTATCGGATTGTTGCTCATTGTGCACTTCTCCCGAACACTTAGACTTGCTAAGCTGAGAAGTGGTCCTGAGCGGAGGAGGCGGAGGCACTTTTGCCACGTGTAACACTTTGCCGGCGTTACCATGAAAACTCTTTCTCATCAAACGACTTCTTTCAAGATTCGGATTACTAGTATTTCCAGGTCCATTTCCGGCAAATTCCAGATGTCCCTCTGATAAGTAACCGCTCAGTGATTGGCTCACATCATTTCCTTTCAGACCAACGCTGGAATCGTCTACTGATTGTTTCGGTAAGACGGATGATCTTTCCGCATTCACATTTGTCGGACCATCCTGTCCTTCTCGTAAATCCGGCATACTTCTGTTTTTCCTTTTAATCAATCCGCCCATAAGCAACTTTCTGCGTATCTTGTGCTGTTTCTTGCCCTGCTTCTGCTCGATCGCAGCTGTGTTATTGAGTTGAGTATTTCTGACGACAATTGCGTTAATCTCGGTCTCTTTCGATTTATCAATCTTTACTCCTTTTGGAGATGGTGACAATCTAGATGGTGCTATCGAAAAATCCTTTGATATGTTCTTGTTCCTTTCTTCACTTCTCGCGCGTTTCTTATCTTTTTTATCATCTTCACAACGTTTCGTACGACTAAACAAACCAGTCCTTTGTGTCGGGCGATCATACAGCATATATTCTTCGTCTTCAATGACATTTACTGCTGTTGCTTTACTACGTAAAGTTTTCTTCTTCGGTAAAGTAGCATAAATCTCAATACTCTTCGTAACAGGTTTATCTGCCACTGTCGTTGATGCGTTTACCAGAAGTTCTCGACTATTTTGCCGGGAATGATTGCCTTTATCTCGCGAACTTTGCCTCGAGTGTTGACCCGATTTACTGTTCTCTCGCGAGTGTCTTCCTTCAGGCGCCCCATCTGGGAAGAAAAAGAGAGAACCCAATGTCAGATATATATTTTTATTCTACACATTTTCAGAGTAATCATACCTCAATTTCTTACCTTCTTTGTCACCGTTAACAGTAACTTGTTCTTGCAGCATTCTCCTATGCAAACTCCTCGTTCTCATGACGCAAGTATTGTGTTTCATTCTTGCTATTGTAATCGTGTGTGGATTATTATACGGAGCGTCCATCGCGGCTCTGGCTTTATTACTGGCCGCATTACATAATGCGACGGCGGTATTAAGATCGCCAGCATCTTCGGCGGCACGAGATTTATCCAGCAAAGCGTCCGTTTCTTTACATAATCGTTCACAATCATCGCCGGAAGAAGGTTGGTAACCTTCCGGTATTTGAGCAAGCTATAAAAAAGATTATCCAAATTACAATAAAGTACGCACAAACATCTCACGGTAATGATTGAGAAATTTAAATACTTAGAAGTTTATATATAATCTAAGCTTTTGTTGTCTTTATCTTGTTAATATCTTTTATTTACCTGTAAATTGTGCTTTAAACCCTGCTGAAGTGGAAGACTGTCCGTGGAAGATAAAGAATAGGAGTCGTAACCAGCGTCGTAATGGCCGCTGCTGCTGCTCGAGAGTTCCCCAGATTTGATGGGACTTTTAGGTACGCCCGAGTTTCTTTGCATTTTATTAACAATATATAGATACGTATTATCCATCGTAGTTGATGAACTCGACGACGCACTATTCCGATCACCGGACCAATTACCGGAATCTCGTCTTCGAGGCACATTCATATGATCAGGGATGCTGATACCATCTTGCGGCGCCGATCCCACGCTTAAACTACGCGTTAACTGCATCTGCTGCTTTTTCTGTTGCTGCATTACATTTTCCACAGCACGACGACTAATATACTTCGATTCTATTTCACCATCAACCGTGTCTACGCTCTGTGTGATATAATTTTTTTATTTTAATGTCAAGAAATTAAATGTGAAGTCTATACATGCTTCAGAAAAAGAAAAATCTATAAAAGATCATTTATAAATATTAATTATTGTACAACGTACCTGATTACCAAATATATTATTCTGGATGTCTGTGAGATTCTGGTAATCACTGTAAACGCTTCGTTGAGTGTAGAGATGCGGTGGACTGTCAGGATTAGGTGTGATGGCACGTCTGGCAGTGCTATTGATGGATGGCTTTTCAGGACTAGGTGTAATTGAACGGCGAACACTGTTCTTTGGAGATGTCTTTAGGCCATTATTATTCGGAAAAGGAATAATAGTCTTTGGAGCATTCTCGGTATTAACAGGAGTACCGGCGGGCGTCGCATATAGAAGTAGCAAAGGCTGATAACGACCTCTTCTACACTTTTCCACGACTTGCTCCCACCGAGGCCCAATTTCTTTAACAGTGGCATCGTCAAAATAGATCCACACCTAAAGATTTATTTTATCAATGTATTAAACCTTGTTAAAATCGGAATAGTTAAAACTATGCCTGTTAATACGAAGGTAACACTGACCTTCAATTTTGTATGGAAAAAAAACGTAGAATAATGTTTCCCGTAATAGGTAACCACTCCTACGAGATTATGCACGGTAGAGGCACCCCATCGAGAGTCTACCACGCTATGAAAGACATCGCTAAGTCGAAGAGACGTGCCCACAGTCGCAAAAACGTCCATGATATGCTCCAATGATGGTCGTTCGCTGTCCCAGACGACACCGACAGAAACTATTTCCGGCCGATTCATCAAGGTTCGACATATTTGAATTTTCGCACCGCAAGAACTCTGAACATGAAAAACGGAAAGAAATATATTTTTAATGCAATACTATTATAAAATATTTAATATTAATTTTAACGGTTACCATCAATTTCCATCAACGTGTTCTATTTTTAAAAGAAAGTTTAAAAGCGGATATAAATTCGTAGAAAAAATCTATTCATAAAACTTGTATTCAAATGAGTCAGTTCTACGTAATCTTTAAAATCCAATCTTGAATGGTCTATGAATGGTCTACCACGAAATTGATGACAAAATACGCAGCAGAACGCGTAGAACTGTACGTGTTAGTCACAGTTTGACCAAAGATTTATAAAATATGCCCGCTCATAGCTTTGCTTACCGGACAGTCACGAATGTCACCCATTCCGCCAGCTCTTCGCAGAAGTTGTCCAAAGAGATCCGGATTATTTCTAGAATTTAGTGGCGTTTGATGAGCTTGAGACGTCAAAGCTGACGCAGACACATAATGAACCATCTGAAAAAAACAAAGACAATTGTACACACATGCTTCCTTTTTTTATTTAATAAATTTGAAGTTTTAAAAAAGTCAGGATTCATAAAATATAGATTGTCAAAAGAAGGACAATTGTCATATATTGATATAATTAAAAGCGATAAAGTTGGAAGTTCAGATATTTTTAATAATTCAGAAACAATAAAAGTCATATACATATAAACAAATTCAAAATGAAAATTATCGAAAGTAGATTGTAAAGTATCTCCTATAAACTTTGCTCACAAAAAAACAATAAATCTAATGTACAATTTGTTGTATTTAATGAGGATATCGGTAGAACAGACATTGAATAAAACCAACAAATAAAACTAACAAATTATGATATAAATAGAAAAGATCTGTAAAATTAAATTCAAATTGAAATAAAATTTGAAAGCAAATCTGCTATTGCGTGTTTAAATTTCGAATAATTTTTACAGTAATAGAATAATGAAATCATTTATTACAATACATTTAATTGAATACGAGGGAAACAAAAAAAATTAATATCAATAAATTAATTTGAATTTAATTAAAAAAAAACAATCAATCATAATTTTTGTCATTCATCATATTATAACAGATTCAACCACAAATTTGATGTGGGTGCAATTAATGCAATCTGTCGCAATATCCTGATCAAATCTGTTACTGAACACCCAGCATACTACTAATATTCTGCTTAGTGGATAACAGTAACTAGTTTCATGCTTTTTATGGTTCGCTGGTCAACGATGCCCGATGCGAACACGCCAAGGAAAACCAACTCCACCCACAAGATGCTGAGCGCTATATGTGGTTTATGCTGCTCTCTTCCGTTTGCGCGGTATACATTATTTTAGTTGCAAAAGGAATATTCATAGTAGAAAGTAGTCAAATTACAAGAGTATATATCTTTTTGTACTATATTTTTTACTACTACTATTATAACAGTATAAATACGGTAATGAATATTGATATGTTATTAAAACAAGAATAAAAGAAACCATACAACAGTTGTTAATACGTAAATATGTATGTCAATATGTGAAATCAAATTTCAATTTGCTTTCATAATATTTCGCAGTTACAAATTAAATAAAAAAAAGTATCAATGAAACATAAACTTAATAGAACGCATTTTATGATTATTCTTTATATAATTACTGCATGTGCAATGGAAAAATTACGAAATAAAATTTTAACAAACGAAAACAATATTTATTAAAAAACAAGATATCTCTTTACTTTTGCACTTGTAACTTCAAAATTTTTGCAAAAAGTTAATGTTTAATATTTTTTAACAAAAAATACATTAACAATCACATTGACAAATTCTGAATTCTATTTTTCTAAATTTCTTTTCTGCAGAAATAAAACGTGAGAAGAAAAGATGCTAGATGTTTAAGTAGGTGGACCAAAACGTGATATTGTGATTTTAAAGGAGCAGATGTCTATAGAAAAAGAAAAATACAAAAAAGGTTTTATGAGCCTCAGGTAAAATCTAGTGATGAATACTATGCATCGATACTACCTCGTACTACAAAAAATTCGTAACGTACGAAAATGTAAAAACGGAAGAAAAACGAAAAAATCATCCAAAGAGGCGATCAAACATCAATATTGGTGTTTCACTTTAGAAACAAAAATAATATCTTTCATTCTATATATTCTTAAAATTATTGCATGCAATAAATGCATAAAGAAAAAATTATTAGGTGTTGGAATTAATTCGTAGCGTTTTACAAGTGATGGGAAGTACTTTCATTAATGTATTTTTTAATGCTCATGTGAAATAAATAACATTCTTTCATTAAAAACGCTACGAATTAATTCCAACACCTAATAATTATGTAATTAGGTCTCGACGAAATAATTTTACATATGATGTAGCTTATAATGTGAACAAAAGATGTCATAGATGTTCACAGAGCATCTTCGATACATTATATCTCAAAAATTGTCCATTAAAGTCTTGTGTCTATGATATCTTTTGTTTACTACATTATAAGGTACATAGTGAGAGATCCTTTGTATAAAGTTTAAAAAATTGACTTAATCATTTAGTCAACAAACTGAAAGCATAGTATTTTCGAAGACGATATTACTTGACTGATTTTATATATATAGATATATATGTATATATATATATACATATATGTAACAATGCATGATAAGCATGCAATGATATTAATTACACAAACCTGTGTAAAAGGCAGTGGCTCCGATGTTGCACCGCAAGCTCCACAGACGCTTTGCTCAACGAGTGTCATGGCAAATTTCTGATGCGGCACACAATGCCTCGCGCTGCACATATCTTCAGCTTCGCCGCTTGCGATGTGAAGGTGTATACGCAAGAGAATGTTTTCCTGAAATTGAGAAAAAAAATTATGTTATCTGGCACGCATTCCTCCATGTTTTCTGTCGCAATTCGTAACCTGCCTTTACAAGGCCAAGTTGAATGTATATAAAGCAGAGATATATCTCTGATATTTCTTATAACAATAAAGTATATAATTTTATCATAAAAATGTATGGTCATCAACCTAACATGTTCAATTTAATGCGTAATAAAGATACGCTAACCAGCAAATACTACTTGACAAAAATTATGTATTTAATTATGTATTAAATTATGAGAATATGCAGAATAACGGTACACGATTATGTTACTGTCCTTGCATCTATTGTACGTTTTCGCTGTGTAAGTTTCAACTTGCATTGATATTATTCAACTGACTAGTGTTGACATACATACGAGCATACTAGTGTCCAACGTGACCGTTGTGCAAACGAGAAAGTAGTATACTAGAGATTTGCAAGGCTCAACTAAGATTATTATTGCTAGTCCAATCTCGCTTGTAACTAGACATCATTAGATAGAAACATTCGATCAGCTTTGAAATATTCAATAATGAAAATAACGAGATTCTCTGCGTCAGAGAGCAAAAGAAAATCTGAAGGAGAGACCTCAATTTGATTTAATTCTATTACATTTAGTATCTAAATGGACCTTCTATGTCGTATAAAACTTTCTATTATCATCAAAAAGTTATTATCAAGAAAATTCTATTACACTTCTTGAATCCTCTCGAGAAGAATACTTCTCATTTTGAATATAAATAACATATAATTTTTTTAATTTTAAAGAATTATTTGCATTATTTATCTATACTGCTTTTCTCATAATACAAATTTTAAAATCCAATTAATTCCGCAAAAAAATCATAAAAAATCATTTCATCAATCATGATTTATTGTAAGCGATAAAAAAGTATTTTCGCAACAAGTTTTGACACATTTAAATCTGGTCGATTGCCAATTGGTAAATCGTGTTACATGAATCTCGTAGTTTTAACCAGAAGTAATGGCATCTGGAAAAACTGAAATAATTGACACTTACGAAACATTCTGCCGCGTCGTCCATAAAACCGAGCTGAAACCTCTGCTGGTCGAGAAAACTCTCAGCCAACGCACGGCGTAATGTGTCGGGTGGCAGAGCGCTCTCTTGCGAAAACTGCAGCTGCGAGAACAGATCCTGGAACAAGACAATGTGACGAGGATTTAATGCACGAGCTACTAAACAAGATCTCGCCGCCGAGCGAACATATATGCATCGACAGACTGCGAAATGAATAATAAATACCGATAAACAAAAACATATCATTACATAACTATACTAATTTTATTCAGGTATATGTTAAGAAGTAAATAGTGTAATAAAATATATTATGATATTAACATCTAATGTAGAATTTTTCTTAGACCCAAATAAAGATCTGATTTTCATTGATATTGCATTAAACTATAATCAATATCTTCTTGTATTTATTAGTCTTCTGTAAGTTGCGTGACAAGTACAGAATATGAAAATGTAACAGACTCAACAGGTGGAGTAAATATTCATTGTACATGAAAGATGAAGAGGTCGGCTTTAATCTAGCACGCATATAACGTCGAGAACGCGTCTTAATTATACATATTATAATTAATCTAGGATATCTTGACATCACGAAATACTAAGATAACAAAATAATTTTTAGTACGGAAACTTTTTTAATTTTAATTACGTCACATATAATACAAATCTTTCAATAAAAATAAAATTATAGCTATATATAAACAAATTTACAGCTAAAATCATAAATCATTATAAGCGAATAAACGTGAACTTCAATTCACGAAAATGTAGATAATTGCAGACAGATATCTGTAAACATTTCGTAAATAAGGGGGAAGAGAAGAATAAATTTAAATTTTCTTGCGCAGAGTTATGTTAATCTTTACGTCACCGCAAATAAAACCGTTGATTGTGATAAAATCTCATTGTAACGCTAAACCTACTGCATTGCTCTGTTTCTTTCATTTCCCTAATCAACATATCTACCAGATAATCAGACAGTGCACAGAAAAATTTGTTAAACGCAAGCAATTTTGCAACAAGAAGATAGTAAGTGAAGTTCCTAAATCGACGGGTACGTGATGGGACATCGACCATACTTTATCTCAATTTTTATTGCAACGGTCGCCGTATGCCACCGCTGTGATACATGGCAGAGGTCAAATAAAAGTACCGAACCGGTCGTAATTTGCGACCTATCGGCAGCAGCCGGGTTCTTGTAGATTTCGTAACTAATCCTCCCTCCCGCGAGTAACAGTTACATGTAGAAAGTCGGTGCTGCGCTTCAAAGTGCTTGCCTAACGCAGCATTTCGGCAAAAATGCGTTGGATGTAAAAGAAAGATAAAACAGTGAATAACTCGTACGTTATGTAAATCACGCAAGTTGTGAATTTGATTTTACGATTTGCAAAAAATCTGATAAATATAAACACCAAATGATAAGTAAAAATTGATGAGATAATAGAATAATAAGGTAGAATTGATTTCTAGAATTTTCTGATGAATTTCAATGGTTCAGTCGGAATTCATGCTAGTCATTCTGTTACGTATGTTGCGTCTGGGTAGCAATCTAATACGCTACTACGTCAAATCGCGTCTGAAGTGAAATTCTTCAATGAAAGTTACTGCATGTCGTGTACTAACTGTCTACTGGTAGGTAATGATGCTAGTGACAGATGTGGTACGAGTGCTGGTCGACGTAAAAGCGATGATAGTAACGGCACGTCCCATCAGGAAGAAGAAAACACGACACCTGTTCGAGACAGGTTTGTAGCCTGATGCTGAAAAAACCAGGTTTTAACGTACGTATCAGATATTGTATTAAATATAATATGTTCATCAAACGAAAGCGGTGCTTTATTAGCCATAATTAAGCTAAATCGGCCGTATATTTTTCGAAATTTAATAGAGTATTTCTAGAAATAATACCTATTGCGCAGAAAAAGTGATTGTTAAAAAAAAATAGTAAATAACGTTCAGAATTAATAATTTTTAATGCTCATCTGTCTTCACATAGAAAAAAAGAGAGAGTAAAAATTATAACTATATGTATAATAGAGACCTTCACATGATCAAGCATTATCAAGCTACGATGTACAGCAATTTAAGAGAAATCATGTGGATTGTCTTAAGGTAATTAATTTAATGACTAAATTCATTATTGGTTATTCGTTATATCTAGATTAATTAACACTTTTGCTATTAAGAGTACAATAAAGAGCTCTAATGTGACTCTCTAAACTTAAACTAATGAAGAAATCAATAAAGTATAAGCGTACTTTTTTCAGATCGCTCAGCTCAATATTGTAAACCGAGTCTTCTTTCTCCATACCGCTGTCTTCCCCTTCATCTTTGATTTTATCTTCGATTTTAATTCTTTTCTCATCATTTTTGATTTCCTGATGAGATTTAGCAGGTGACGTCGTCGGCATGGATGTCGTCGTCGACACATTCTGACGAACCTTTATCCACTTTAACATTTTTATATCTTTCGTAAACTCAAGTTGAAGACGTAAATTTCATCGCTTTTATTACAAATTGTGATTATCGTAGTCATCTTTAAACATTAAAATATGTACAGCGAAAGATTTAATTAATTTAATTCATTCATTCGAACGTTAATACGCTCCAAAATTAAAATATCGCAAATGTAAAATGATACATCTTCCGGACCAGATAAAAATAAGTGCAAACTCCTACTCCATAAAAAAAACTTTTCATATCGAATTCTTATAATAACACTCTTATAATAACAATTGTTTACAGTGTCTACACGCAACACTTTACTTGATATTATTTGATGTTATTTGCTTTGTAACTTCGTGCTGGGTGTATTTTCCCTTTGTCAATTTCCTTTCTTCTTAGGCGATAACATATATACCGTTATCTTTCCTGTTTGCATCCTCGTGCAGAGCCTTACGCTACGATAGCTGTGTTGTATTAAAGATAAATTAGGGACAACGACTGCTTTTTACTGTTTCTTCTCAGTATCTTGAAAATATCTTAAAAAAATATTTTTAATCTCCTTCTCATTTTTAAGATTGTTAACGATATCGTAATGCAATAAATACTGCAAGCATTATTTTGTGACGTAATAACTTTGAATAACGCTGCAACCGCGATGCATCAGATAAACGCGAGAGCACGAAGAAGGGAGATACGAAGGTTGGCGATGAGCAAGCAGGCAGGCAAGAGCCAGAGAGGCAGATGCTTCTTCATAAAGAACAGAGGAAGAATCGTATCCAGCAATTGCATTCCCGGATATGCTGGCAGACCCGTTGCTAGATGAATCGTAGGCTTGATTAAAAACATAAACTCGTTTAGCCATCGAAGTTGTCTTTTAGATTCACAAATTTATTGTGATAAGCTTGCGACTTCAATATCATCTTGACTTCAAATAGCAAGTCTTCGGAAGAATATTCTTTAAGAACTCGTCCATTCGTCAGAGAGCAATCGTTCGAGAAAAGTTGCAAGAATTTAAAATAATTGTGCAGTAAAAAAATCTTCTTGATAAATTTTCAAGATATTTATAAATATTATATAAAAATTTCTTTATGTTCCATTTCTTCAGACAAAGTACAGAATAGTTTTGCGTAGATTTATAATTTCCTGAAACGACGACAAAGTTGTTCCATTAGATGTTAATGTCTGGTTCGAATGTTGGCATGGATCACTTTGTTCCATCCTGACATACCACGTGCTCCTTTCCTTTTGCTACGTTAGCTCCTCAGAAAGAGGAGTAACTTTCTTTCATCACACTATCGCTGTTCCATCCGCGTATCTCAATTCCAATGAAGATTTTAACGTAATTACATTGTCTGCTGTTATATTGCCTAATTAACACTTATCCATTTCTCATAAAAGGATGTTATAACACCATCACGGAAGTAGACAATACCGTCGCACGTTCTCTCCTTGCAAATACTTTACACTCCAGTTCCGGATTATCAAGAAGCGCGAAAATGAAAATGCTTTCCTTCGTAGCCTACAGCTCCGACAATTTCACAGCACGATAGCACGGAGAAACGTGAAGAAGGAGCTCGGAAACTACCTGCACGCGGCGCCGTGTTACACCCGTACCTGAAGCCAGCGTCTCGCGGTGTGCTGGTGAATATCCCCCACTCTCTCTTCTGGTTTTCTTCGTCTTCCTCTTCTAAGGGGCCACACAGTATCCCCTTTCTTGTTTCATCCCACCTTTCGATAGACCCAAGAAGTCAATGACGTCACCCGCTTAGCTGTCCTACGTTCACCTACCTACCTGAACAACCTGAACCACAGCAGCTCATCCAGGACCGTAACTCGTTGAAAATTTGAATGATCCATTTCTTCCAAAGAAGATGAATCCAATCATCCAATCGCTTTTATGAAAATGTCAGTTTTATGCCATTAGAGAAAGTCATAACAGATGCGATGATTTATTACGGCTCAGAGTAAGTTTATTTTGCATACAGCATAACATAATATGCCATAATATTTTGTAAATTACAGAATACATTAACCTTAAAGTGTAGCTAAATTAGACATGAAGCTATACATACAGAATTTCATTCGTAGAATTTAATTTAAAATGTGAACGTTCTTTCGATAAAACTAATACAGATCAAAAATTAAAAATTCCTTTTTGATATCGACAAGATATTGAAACACTAAAAAAAATCAGTATTGATAATTATAAATCCTAAAAGATAGTTTAGAAAGAACCCCTAATAGTGAGTAAATAGCAGCTAAAGAGCCTATTATAAACAACACGATACTTTTATATTCATACAAACTCTTTCATAACATTTGCACACACTAAATTTTTTTAAGAATATAAAAACTGATATTTTCTTATACAGTAAATATTGCTAATCAAATTACATAAATATATTCGACTCTTTAAGTTTCGCATTCCATTCCTGACACACTCCTTAGTTGAGTTATGAAAATATGAGTACTGTTTTGCTAACATAAAAAAAATATACAATAAATAGTAAAATATAAAAGCTAAATTTTATATGTATAATTATATATAGATAAACACAAACTTGCTATGGATGATTATATCACTAAAATATCAATCAAAATTAAAGTATTATATTTAAAGTGTTATATATGAAATATATTGTGAAAAAATTGATCTTTCATGCGCGCGCGCGCACAGTATCAAATAAGAAATTGTATGTATTAAATCTTGACGATATTAATCAAGAAAGTGTAGTTGTAAAAGAAGTAGCCACTTATGTACAAGGACTTAGAACATTTCCTCTCTCTCGTTGTAAGACAGGATGCAAATCTAATTAGATTTGTAAAATACTTCATTCTAGACATATTAAATGTTAATCTACATAAACTACATACCTACTTTCAACCTTGTGGAAAATCTCGGCAATCGAATTTCCTCAAAATATCCTTTGGGAAAATAGCAAAACCGTATTAATTTCAAATGACAAGAAACAACAAGAAATATATTATTAAATGTAAAAGAAATGTTAAAGAAAAATCAAGAACTAATAGTTTAAATCAATTCTCAGTGCTCCGACACGCAAGTTCAAAGGAACTATTAGCAGCAGCCGGAAATGATCCGATAATAGCGGGAAATTATGTCTATATCAGGTGTCTGTAGCAAAAGTGGTAATCTGTAAATGTACTTCTACCACAAATTGTCGCGACGTGCAAAAAAAAATGTTACAAAAAATGTTGCATCTTTAGCAAGATTACAAGAGGTATCACATGTTAGTTAAAGATAACAGTTGTTGGTAATACTAGTTGTTGACGAATACTTTTAATTGAACATTTTTATGGGCTATATTCGAATTCCCATTCGAGTCACCTATAATCATCATTTTTTTCCTCTATAATATCCTCTATAATATCATTTTAATATGGATAAAACGATACACGGGAATGGAAATTTGAACGTACTTTTAATTATACACATAGTCGTCTGTTATCGTGGCCATCTAACAACTAACTGTATTCAGAATACAAAATATGCAAAGATATACTTTTTTTAGTATTGCCGATATGATCTGTACCATTAGAGACATTGTACGATTCGTATCATATAGCTGCATCGGAATTGAATTCCCATAATGCAACGATTAAATAAATTTTTAACGTCATTCCGACTTTTCAGAAAAAGCAAGCATCTAAACAGGAAATACTTTATAAGGAACTATCGCTTCCTGAATAACCGTAAAACTAAATTACATTGTTTGCACAACATTAAATTCTGTTCCCTTCCTGATTAATTTAAGCAGAATAACTTGGATCGGACACCGATAATGAAAATACATCGAAAATACTTATAAATTAAAATATTTATAAATTAATTTAAAATGACATATTTAACGAAAATTGCAAGATTCATATATATTGCCAGAAAATATATTCTTAACGTGTACATTTTTTTTTAAATTAACAAATAAAAAAGATTGTATTACATAGCAAAGGGTTTTCGTCGAAGGATTCTTACTCCCAGCCTCCCTTCTTCCAAAATACATTCATGATGAATCATCTCAAGTATTTCATATGAGTTAAATTCTTCGTTGAGTATTATAGATACTGATCATCATATTGGTATGTAAGAATCCTTTTTTTTTAATCTTTATTCATAGAAATTTCGTTCATTACAAAAATAATTATAGTCTACATAATTCAATATTAAAAGTTTACAATCAGAATAACTTATTGAATAACTTATTGAATCAGAATAAATTAATAATTTATTGAATTTTAGAATATATATATATATATATATATATATATATGCAGAGATAAAATTTATTTACATACAAACAAACTTACATGTAATCTTTCTGCACGCTATAGATATAATTATCCAAAAATTTTAGGTCTGTTGTCAGTGAGATAAGAAAACTGTCTAAAAGCATCTTGAAAAGATATCATGAAATTTATTCCGCAAAATGTTTAGTCTAAAAACCTGTTTCTCTCTAGCCAGTAAATTAGTAACAGGTAGATTTTCTATAAGAAATTTTATTTCTAGCTAAGATTTAGGTCTTAGGTATAAGGGATCCTAAAAGCTACTCAAAGCAACGACACGTCTTCTGACGCGACAGGCATTAAAACTCAAACTCACTCGGCAAAGCTATTATCTCAAATACCAACAGCTTCTTCTTTGTTTCCAAATTGAAATTATGTTACTCAATATTAAATTGTTCAATTATAAATAATAATATGCGCAATTTAATCTAACGTAAAGATTAGAATAATGTAACGCTTGCAAAAAATGTTGTATATCATCAAGTGTATTTAAATCATAAATTATTGTCACATGAATATTCTCAAATATGAGATCTATTCAGTGCCGGACTAGTAACGTGCTCTCTGCAGTAAGAAAATAAGCTTTGCTGAATTACTTTCAAATTGCAGTAATTTTGGGCAAAATTGCGCCGGTTGAAAGACGAATCTGGCAACAACGAAGCGAATACGTTCTTCCGACCGGTAATTGTTCTTGCAAATCGCACCCGGTACCTCTACACCTGAAGCAATTAACTCTCAAGATTGCTAATTAACCCCGTGAGAAGATCGGTGAAGAACTTGCGTTTCCACCTTCTCGAGTAGCCTCGAATGCGCGACATTACTATCGCATCTGGCTTGAAGCTAGTTTCTTCTCGTACTAGATGAAACAGTTGACCTTCCACGATAAAAGATAACGCTTGCACAAAATGATGGACCCAACGCGCGATTATAGTTGTGGCGCTCCTCGCCAATCACGAACGAAAACCGAGAACATAATTGTCCGTAGAGCATCGGTCCCGTTACAAGTCGTATCTCTACATGATTGCAAAGAATGTGACAGAGAAAATGATAGAGAATACGATAGCAAATAAAGTCAAGGCTTCTATTATCGGTCTGCCCAACAGCAAGAAGAAAGAAATTAAATAAATTCGTGCTAATATAGTAAGTCTTATTAAAATTTTTTTTTATATCCGACTTTCTGAATTTACTGTATACAAATATTTGTACAAAGATGCTTATTAAAGTAAAATGTATCAAAGTTGTAAAAAAATGTAAAATTTGTAAAGTTTGTTAATATTTCTCATATTTATGTAAAAATATAATATAATATAAAATATTAACAGTTAATTTAGAAATATCCTTGTAAGCTAAATAATAGCAAACTAAGAAAATTACAATAAATGATAAATATATAAATAAACAATGAGTCCATCAATGCAAACATCTTTGTTGTGATTATTGGTTGAATAAATTTCATTTGTATCACAGGTTTAATATATGCGTGCGAAGGGAATAATTTGCGCATTGAATGGAAAATAATAAGCTCCCTCACGCATAAAATATCAAGACATTTTATCTGTTGGGCACACCCCATTTTCGCTATTACCGTGGGAGCATTTCGAAAGATGATTCTCATTGAATTTCATATAACGTAAAACTTATCTAGAAAAATACTCAATTTCTTCTTCATATAAAAATTGTTCAGGATACTGTTTCTTTTTGTTAGAATGCTAAACCACCAGAAATCATCCATACGTAAAAGTGTCAAGGTAGCGTATTATAAAAGCTTAGAACATATGCCATTGCGTGCAACTACTGTTATCAATCGCGTTATAATTAAGGAAGGAAACAAAAACAGAAGATGTTAATGAGCATATTTCATAAACAATCTCTCTGCGTTTGCGTTAGAGATTCTTTGAAAATATAAATTACATATAAAAAATAAATAATTACATTAAAGAAATTGTCTTCTTCCGTAATTTTGATTTGCTTACCTTAAGTGCACAGAAAATGCAGGATTCACGCATGCACGCATGTCCGGAGAGCTCCCTGAAGCTTCTTCGAAATATGTCGAGATGCCACAAGACCTAAAAAATAAAATTGGAAAAATCTTGTGACATAATTTCTTAAATCATAATTTCCCGATAAATATTTTTCAGAAAAATATAGTATCATACTTATATTATTAAAAAAAGTTATAATATATTTAAAATTGTATATTTAGTTATATAAATTCATCATCTACATTTTTTGGAATTTACATAAGTTAATATAATCGTATGTGTCTACATCTGACAATTTTAATTTTATTACACTATATATATTACATGTTTTATTATATTATCAGCCACAAAATGGACTTGAATAAAAATTTCGGTATTAGTTTGAGTGAATTTATCACATCCTTTGTATTAGCATCCTTTGTAGCGTACGTCACCAAATCGAGAAAGGCAATACGTGGGTGTACACATATACAAACAAAAATGTAAATGTGTCGAGACCCTATATTGCATCGATCTACAGCCATATATGACAGTAACCCAATGCGAGCGCATTATTATACAGGGGAAAGTAAATCACAATTTCCATGCCCCCATGTTCTGCATAGCGGAACATAATTTCCTCTTTTCTTGTATTACGGTGCAAAACAATATTCGACTTTTTAAAACGTCAAATTTAGTACTTTTTATTATTTCTTTTAGTAGAACTTCTCGCTTTAACATTTTAATGATTATATGATTTTCATAAATTAGATATTCACACACATATTAATGTTTATAATTTAATAGTTTTAAAATAATAAGCATTTTTTATATAAAATAAGATATATTCTACAAGAACATATTACACATTTGCTACTGTAATAAGAAAAATCTAATTTGTAATTTTAATCTCGATCTAGCGCAATTCGCGTAAAGGAGCACGGCAGTGTCGAGCACCATGTCTTAGCGCCAAGACATTACCGTGATTTAGATAATCACAGTAATATTTCTATATCTATATTTTATTACCTCATTGCAAAATTTATTGTAAAAAGTTAATACCGTTCTGTAGAAAATATTTTTGTCATATGGATGACATATCCATATGGACACATATCCATGTGACAAAAAATAATGAGACTGGAAAAGCAAAGAGAATCATGTTAAGAAAAGTATATAACTTTCAAAATTAAGTGAATTTTGAAAATAATTCTATTTTTAATTATATTTTATATAAAATTAAAATGAATTAAATTCAATTTCTTCTTCCCGATCTCTCCCCCTCCCCTCTCTCTCTCTCTCTCTCTCTCTCTCTCTCTCTCTCCTCCTAATAAACTTAATTTCTGAGTAAATTAACACATGCATACTATTCTCCCATCTCATTGTTGTTATTAATTATACCGTAAATGATTATGCATTACACTTTTTTCCTTTGGAAAATTTACTGCAGGATTAGAATTTTAAAGCACACTTGTCTCAAGTATACTTCGATATCTGTTAATTAGTTTGCTACTCAATGCACAAACCAATTAGTAGCAGAAGCCTGCAAAAGGCTCGAATATAACGGTTGTTAATACTTATTAATCTAGTAATTATTTATCGAGCATCGAGCATATAATTAATAATTTTTAATTGGACATAATAATATAATTATATATTATATAAGTATTAAAAAATATATATATATACAAGGTGTTTGCAAATAATGATAAATCTTTTGCATAGAGATAGAATGGACTAAACTGAAAAGAAAAGTCCTCTACCATTTTGCAATTTTTAGCAATTAATATCTTGTTAACTATTGCGAAAATTGCAAAGTGGTAAAGGACTTTTCTTCTCAGTTTAGTTCATTTTGCCCCTATGAGAAAGATTTATTATTATTTTCCAAATATCCTGTATATAATCAAATTTTTTATATTTCTGTATCTTTATTTTTTTTTCCTTTATAAATATTATTGTACAGTATAAAAAGAAAATATTAAAAAATTGAAATTGATTGCAATACTAATTAAAACTAACTAAATTTTTTAATTACTTTCTATCTATTGATAATGTATATTATGAAATAAGAATAATTAAATATAATTAACATATAATTAAAACATAAAATTAAAATATCATTCTTCTAATATCGTCATCATTCTTCGCATAATTTATTGTTTACCCAAGTGTGTTAAAAAAAAATTCAAGAACGATCGCATGAATTGTGTCTGATGAGAATTTCAAAGTGCTCCAAATACCTAGTTACTGCTGCGTGACGATCGTGCGAGATATTTTCTATGATACTACAATTACAAAGCTCATACGGGCTACTTCTGCACATAGTAATAGATGATATAAAATAGTCTTTTTCAGTATTCACTTATTTTGACGCTTCAATAATTTGTTTAAAACTTCATAAGATCCATTATTACTATAGGCATACGTAAAAAGGAGTAAGGGAACACTTGCCCTTTCTCAATTTTGGTAAAAAAAACCAATTAAATTATGAAAATAATTTTTACAACCAAAAATTAAACATTCATTAACCATGTATAATCGTACGTTATTTGTACATACATATGTTCGTTGAGGATCTTCAAAACTTGATTTTAATATAAGTATGTTAATAAAATTTTATGAATAATTTTAAAAATAAATTCCTTCCTTTGACTGAAATCCTGGATACGCCCATAATTATTGCACCAATCGTATAATAAGAAACAAGCTACTGTTTTACTGCGTTTTCTGCAATCACAAAATGATTGGGAAATCGCATTTAAAACTTTGCAGTCAATTTATGATGTATCCACTTTATCGGAAAATTAAATTGTCATCCTATATTTGCCAATAAATTTAAAAAGGTTATTCTTTTGACTGTCGTATAAAATCGCATGGTTCACGTTGGATCATGTTAATTGATTTCAGAAAAAACGCATTGTGCATTTCGCGAGATTTTCTACAGTAATGAACAGAGAGTGCCGCTACGTTATCGTTAGAAAATTACGTAAATAAATTATCCACCGTTTTATACAACCACGCCCCACAAATCGACCTTATACCTTTCTACAATAAGAATGTACAGATATTTGCAATATTTTGCAATATTTTGAGTTGCAAAACAGATCTAAAGAAATGAAAAAAGTATTTGTTAAATATATTATACATTGCAAAAAAATAAATAATCTCATTTACTTAAATAAAACTTAACTTCAGAGCGCTTGTAAATTAGTTTGTAACAATATTTTTATCACAATATTATTATTATTATTACTAAACTTTTATAATTATTTTAAATTTTTTTATATAATAATAATTAACAGTTTAACGTAACATTTATGATCAATATTACATATTATCTTATCGCATCAACGTCCTCACTGTCATCTGTCAACGAGTTACATATATAAACAAACATATCACAACAAACAGTGTAAAGTATTTAAATTATTAAAACGTTATAGATACATAATAAATAGCCGATTTTCATGTTTTTTCCTCCATAATGCAAAAATATAGACATAAGATGATTTATACGCTGCGGATGTTCTGAGAATCAACAAGTTCTCCACGTAAGATAAATATAACGGTACACACATTATCACACGATATCGTATCGCAACTTTTAATGACAACAGCCGATTCCAACAGTGATAAACCGAGATTAATAAATAATAAATAAATAAAATAAAAAAAAAGAGAGAAACCGTAAGACCAAACCTTGGCAATCTGGAAGAGAGCCTGCCTCCGCGGTCTCTGATCTTGCTTCATAGCGGTTGGTCGGTTTACTCCAATTTGCGGTCACCGTTATTTTCTCATAAAAATCCGGCAAAACACTCATAAAATCATCGACAATCCTGTCGATTATGAATTGCACTATACATTACACACTGGATCCCGAATAATAGAGGAAATGTAAGACGCGATGCGATCGCGCAAGATACTCTCTTAAGCGGGCGTCGAATGCAACAATGCCCGAACGAAGCCGGGAGACTTCAACAGCGACTACAGCGCCACGCGGGACTCTTGTGAGCAGGTAAGGAAACGAGCAGGGACCAGTGAACGCGATCGTGGTCCGTTGATACTTACTATAGTACAATATATAATACGGTGTAGTATGATGTTCTGGGCCTTACAGGGGCGCATCTCTTCTACGCGCGTATCGAAAAACTGTTCGCGTGAATTTGTTTACTGATTCAATATTTTGATAAATATACAATTACATGCGTAACGCGAATTTTCATTAATTTATTAAAATGCATAATGATATATCTCCCATTAAATTATTTTAAGAAATTATCACCAAAAATTTGTATGATTAAAACAAAATGAACTTCAACACTTTTGATCTTCTATTCTCAAAAAATATTTAATTATGTAAATTATGAAAAAATTGAGCATAATATATCAACTTTAACATACTCATTACGTATTTGTAATATTATATAAATATGTATTAACTCATTATGTAAGTGATAAGACAATAATAAAAGATAATGATCAATAACAAACAGAATAATAAATAGAAATATTCTAAAGCGGATGTTATTATAAATATTATCTACTAAAATCATCTAAATAAATATCATCTAATGCAATTTATCTATGAGTACAGAATAAAGATCCGATCCTAACACATTTACTACAGTCTACACAAGCATCGGCCATTTTTACTACGAAGTTACAGCGTGGGTGAGAGGCCCGGGGTCAGTCGGACTATTGAGGAAGGGATGAGGGGATAAGCGGCTTTAGAGTGGGGGTGACCAGGTTTTTCAGAGGAGCGGAAAGGGGAGATAGCGAACACAAAGTACCGCGGAAGAGTATCGGTATGGGGGAAAGGGACGAAGAAAAAATAAAGAATGGGAATGGCGAATGAGACGGATAGGAGAGGGAGTCATGGGACTGACAATGCTTTATGTTACGCTACGCTGCTACGAGAGATCGTTACGCAATTTGATTCGGAAAGAATGAACGGGTGATTTGGGAACTCTCTCTTACCCCTCATGTCTAGTGGATTTTTATATCCCATGTCCGGTGTATGACAGACAGTCTAAATTTAAAAGAGTATATTCTCATATGCTTAGACAATAGAATACCATTTGCTTTAATTAAATATAATAAATATAATCTATACTTTTTATTCACGCATTTATTTAAGAGCATTTGTTTCATACATGGAAAAAGAAACAAAAAGAGTACGTTCTTTTATCATAAAAATATTATAATTTACTATAATAATTATCAGGACAATCACAACGTTCATCAAAAGTGCTGCCTTTTAACAGCAATACTGCGAAAGCAGTATGTTGGCAGATGAGTTGTTCGCTGCCACACAATAGTGGAGTACAGCACGAGAATCTCTTTTTGCAGTACAGAATGCGTTTACATATGGTCATGCCTTCGACAGCAATCGATACACGCGTGCGAATTTTTTCGAGTGCCTACACAATGGCAAGAAAGGCAGTGAGTTATTACGATACCAGTTCTTGCAACAGAGTGCATATAGGCCCACGGTAGCGTAATTGTATTGTGCACATGGATACCTTAAACTGTCCCATAGAGAACGCGTAATAACTGTGAGCACGGTGTATGATACAACATTGCGTGTAAAAATATAAACCGTTTTGTTTCTATAGTAAAGTAAAGGTTTTAAAAAAATAAAATTTTGTTCGAGTTGCAATCATTATTATTTATGATGTAATATAAATCATTTAAATAAGACCGATTATAATCCAACTACTTAAAACGCTTTATCCGCAAATCTATTAAGAAACACGACATCGGTTGATTTACTTAACGCCCACACAATAGATTTGCATGGCGCCGTTGACTGTTACTTAATAATTCCCGTAGTACACGAGAAAAGAGCAAATATAGATATTCTTTGTTAAACATACGACGTAAATCAACATACTATCTTAAAGAGTTAGATTAATAAGAAATCAATTCTATTGTAAGATTATTGTAATTTAGCTGTTCGTGTGTTGACGACTTAACGAGAAATAGCGAATTTTTTTACCAAAACATCAAAATATATTATTTCTTTAAAAAGGGAGATTTATACGAATAAAAGAAAGATAATAATAATAATAAAATAATTTTATACATAGTAAAAACAAAAATATAATTTATAAGGAAATGTATGTTTGTTTTGCGCCAGCACTTTTCACAAAGTGCGCAAATAATATCATTAGTAAACAGAGTCAATGTGCTCAAAGTGCTAGGTTCCGTGTGTGCGTGTGCTGGTTCTGTGTGTGTATGGTATCAGTTTACTTTAATCAGCGTAAAACATTTTCAAACACAAAAGGGTCTTGCGAAGGGTCGTTTGAAGATTTCCAGACTCCACTTGTGAATCATGACAACAACTCTCTTCACGGAAAAACGAAACTCAGAGACAAAGAAAACTTCTGTAAATCTTATTGCGATATGTATTTTCGAGAAGGACATTTCACTAATTTTCAGAGTGTCATATCTTTTGATCCCTGAAGGAAACAATCTGCTGTATACTTTAGTAATATTACTATTTTCGCGTTTTCACAACTCAAAAAAATTAAAAATAACATCTAAAAGAAATATAATATTATTATATATAACGTATTTCCATAATAAACGTAGATCATTTAAAAAAAAATAGATTATCAAAAAATGTCACTGTAAAAATATTAGGAGATCATTATTTAAAGATGTTCTTAAATTGCGCTTTGCATTGGTAAACGGGCTACTCCAAATGCATCGCATAAAATTCTATTGTTCGAGGCGAGGCATAAAACGACTTCGCGGTGAACGTTTTAATTTCCCACCGGAAAAATGTTCACGTAGGCGTGAAAGCGCGAGAAAAATACCGGTATACTTAAAGATCGAATGAATTCATTATTAACGATTGATTCGAAATGTCAAGTTGAGGAATTTAATTCTTGGATGCATACAATCATATAACATTTGGAACGCAATAATATTTTTGTATTTTTTAAATGTACTAAAAAAACATTACATAGTAAAAACATGATACAAAACGTGAAGGTTTCACAAATGGTTGTGAAGATTACACGACAATTTGCATAAAGGAAGAGAAGATAAGATAATATTATATATATGGTTAGCAACGAAAACCCCTGCATATCATACTTCAATTTTCTACGGATTGATAATATTATGTAAATAGTAATCCATTAGTTTTTCAGAAAATTAACGGACTTACTACTTAACAACCAATAGTAATCCGTAGAAAATTAATTTGTGATGCTCAGAAGTTTTCCTTACTATCCCCTCTTTTTTTTTTATGGAAATGTGTAACTCACGAATGCATTTCCCAATACGGTGCAGATAAAAGCTAGTTTACTAAAGGAATACTTTTTTCAAAAATAAGTTTATAGAAAATTTGATTAATCTTCTTTAAATATAAAAATTTTAAATCAGCCCAAGAATCCAACGATTGAATTCGCAAACTCTATGTATTAGAATAAGGGAACATTTTGCACTCTTTTCAAATAAACTAACTAACTTTCAAATAAACTAACTAAGGAGCAGGTGTAACGAATGCATTTGATGCATTTGTGCGGCCAAGGAGGGACACTGAAGGGGAAGCTACCCAAGCCTCGGATACAAAGAAGCAGGTACAAAAGTATTCAAACTCTACGTGAGGGTCGATGGTGACTACCTGCTGCATTTTTGAACAACCTGAAGTCGGTGTGTCGCTTAAGCTGGGGTGGATCAAGCGGAGTCTCAGGTGTGCGCCAACGTTCAAGGAAGCGCCAACGATTATCCATTCGAATTCAGCGATGTATGACTTTGTAGCTAATGGCTTTTAACCCTACGTGTGAGGACTATTTACATCCGAGATGATACCGGGGCGAGCGACGAGCTCCAATTGCACACGGGTGTTCAATTTCGAGTGCGCAACTCGAGAGATAGCTTTAGAGAAATCTTAAGCTGCCTGCTTATCGTCAGATTACGATAAAAACTCTTAGTCGGCAACTGAGCAAGACTTTCAATCCTGTGTGTAGGGAATAATAATATATTATAGTATCAATAAATGAATACGACATTGCACATACATAATGTAATCCTTTTTCATGAATATCCATATATATATACAATATATATATGGATATATATATATATATATATATATATATATATATAGTGTAATAACTCTTAATAACCAATGTAAAATTATTATTAACATAATACATGTTTTTTTTTAATTTTAGATTAAAATTACATGTGGAAGAAATAGATTGGAAGAACAAAATTAATTCTTTTACAATTAATTTACTTTATTTAATAACTAATAACTTTAATAACTATTATATCTAGGCAAGTCTGTGCTTTAACATGGCTATTCGTCTAACTTTCAAATTTGACCGAGTTAAAGCCGTACAGATAAACTACAGGTGAATCGAGCGGCTACGGAGCGGCGAATAAATGTCAACCTCAGAGCAGATGAGCCACGCATTCTCGATCTTCGTGATCGAATCACATGGTGAAAGGAAAGGGTTTCTCGAGAAACGCGCTGAGCGCAGAATGCCAGCACGGCGGTAGACTGCTCATCTCCCATGATTTATGCAACCTCATTGAAGACGATGTTATCCCCGTCGACGATTCGTATTCGTTCCGCCGTCGTCTCGTTACGGCATCCAGCAAAATCTAGATCGTAAAAGGCGAATCTAAAAGTCGAAACAACGATCGAAGCTGTCTTGTTGTCGCATGAAAGACGACTTCCAGCAGAAGAACAATGATGATATCGTACGTTTTGCTTTAATAAGAAGGTAACGAAAACATTTTTTTCTTAAAAAATGAATTTGCAAGATAATGTGAGACATTTTAGGATGACATTTTTGAATTAATTATTTGCATTAATCAGAGGCGAAAAGCAATATCTCCTATTGAGAATTAAAATAAAAATATAATATAATATAATTTGTAATCGAACATATGTCATGTCTACTCTTACGTTCATATTTTAATGAATGACATTGCAGGGAAGAGATACATAATCTTACCAACTACAAAACGCAATTTCATGAATTTTTCAAATAGGAAGTGATATGATGATTCATTGAGAATTCTCTCACGCGTAATAGATTGAGAATAAATTTGTTTCGCATATTAGGATAGTGATGATAAAATACGTATCTCTGGAAAACGTATCAATCTTCACAGAAAAATATTCGGCTTATGAGAATTGATGGAAATATATGAGGCTTAATAAGAAAATACAAACATCGCAAAATAGATTAGACGACCAGATCTAGATTCTTGCAAAATACATATGCAAGAAGTTTCTTATAACTGTAGACTCGAGATTGCATAGTTCGTCTGGTTTGGCCGTTTCCGGAAAGTTGTTAGGTAAATGAATGTACGGGCACTTCCCACAAGAAGGTAACAACCTGAAAAGAAACCGCTAGCATCCGATATTTTCTCTCACTGTAAATGAGATTCGACATATCATTATTTTCTTATAACTTAAATTATGTTACATACAATATTTGCCTACAATTTATTAATAAAAATTTCATTTTTTACAATACACTCACTCTCTACTAATTTCGCTTCTTAATTGTTATTCTTATAAATTTCATCCTCTATTGTTTTTATAAGATAATTGCTCAAACATAAACATGTTCTGATAAAAATATTCATATTAATTAACCGCGTAAATATACCGCGAATCAAGAAAGCTTTCTAATAATTCAAAAACTATCGATTGTTATTCCATCGTGAAGTAACACGCACGTGCTGCAACTGTGAATGGAAATAAAATCTAAGAAGCGTATATTGATATCGAATTGTATATATAGATAAAAGGAAAGTGCAATCACTACATCTGCGTGCACCTGCAGTTCGATCACTTCCTACAAGGTTTAGTAGGCGAATTCCGACTACGACGAGCCCAAGGCAATCAGCATAATTATCACCAAGAAAAAGGACAAGCTCATTGATTACATCGAGCTGACAAGTACTCAATCATTGCGATCAAACGCTCTGATTGCAAATTTAAATCTAAAAAAATTAAGACCAGATTGAATCTAATCGCGGAATGTGTCCAATTTAAAAAGTTCTAAAGGAAAGAGAATCATTCATAAGTTATATAATAAAAAAACGAGAAAATTTCGATTTTTTTGTTTCCCAAACAAATGATACATTTATCTTATAATTTATCATATAAGAATAAACAGATTTTCTTCAAAAAAATTCAAAAATTGACGTGAACAAGAATTACAATTCCATTGCTACTTGATTTTTGGAGACTCATGATATCTTCTATTGTTTTCCCCTTCTTCATATGAAGTGTACAACTTAGCTGAGTCTCTCCACTTTCCAAGGTGCTACTCGCACGTGCGCCGCTCACCGCGATAAGAAGAAGAAAACGATGAGTAAGAAGACGCACAAGAAAGAAAAAACAGAATGCCACGAAGAGCAGGCGAAGAGAGCGGCAATGTGAGGGCAAAACTGGTTTCCTCTACGCTGTTATGATGGCGGTGCCGTCTCCATGAAGCGGCATCAACGAGGCGACGTTTATACGCACGTGGCGGGATGTCGAGATTAAAGCAGAATCATCATTTGATTTAATGCCTTAGCCTTAGCAAGACGATATCGAGAAAATGTCTGAATTGAACGTGCGAAAGAGCGGAACTTGCGTAAAAACGGTTTTGCAATGTGCAACCATACTCGGTTTGCGCGGAATTCCCAGTGAATGTATCCGCTCCAATATTCACTCGTCAATCTCGAGCATGTAACAAAAATCGATCGTATATTAATATGACATAGATTTCATATTAAATCAGTTTTTAAGAAGCATTAAGCCGTTCTGCAGCATCCATAAGAAAATAAGACTGTAAACGTATGAGGTTTCAAAATACTAATCAATTTACACTGATTTAATTCTTGACAACTGTGATTTCTTCATCGATAAGAGTACTTCAATTTCTCTTTCAAGAGATAGAAAAGTCACTACAAAATCTGAATTATTCAGAGACAAGAATATAATGGAACACTTATTTAATTTAGAGTGCGATCCACTTATCTTAGCTACAAATACTTTGAAGCATTCTTTGATTGGTCAATTCATAAAATTCTTTCTTCTGATTAGTCAGAAAAATTTGCAACCTTAAATGGACTCTTATGAAATAGAAAGATAATATGAGAGAGTAATATAGTTATACTTATTTTTTTTTTAATTCTATTGCCTTTTTATTGCTAGAAAAATAAATCATTCCTTGTTATCATGCATTGACGTAAAGAAAAATTAACTATTAGGTGTTGGAATTAATTCGTAGCGTTTTTTAATGAAAGAATGTTATTTATTTCACATGAGCATTAAAAAATACATTAATGAAAGTACTTCCCATCACTTGTAAAACGCTACGAATTAATTCCAACACCTAATATAATATTAGCAAATAGGTTATTTTGCAATGGTAGAAGGAGGACGAGTTCCATACACTCTATAGATGGGTTAATACAGCTGACATGCATTTTAACCGCGAGAGGAACCACGACCGCATCGCGAGTCTCCTGCGCGAGAGAAGAAAACCCGTTGTTTTCGTGTAACTTGCAGGAGGCCGTACTACCTAAAGAAAAAGAAAGAAGGAGAGAAAGAAGAGGTGAAATAGAAAAGGAGAAGTGATGTGTAAGAGCAGGATCAACAGAGAACCGGTTTTCCAAGAGCCAAGAAGCGTACGGAGTACGAGTGTGTAGTGTACACGAGTAGTAAAGAAGGCTAGCGTGGCCTGTTACGAGAGAGAGAACCGGTTCCACAATTCAAACTGGAGTAAAAGTGTATCGTATCGTCGTCGATGGTCTTTGCCAAATCGTCTCGTGCACTTCCATGTTTACAATCCAGAGCATATCGTGAATGGCTTGAAGAGAAATAACTACAATTTCTGGATAAAAAATAATATACTATTTTACGTAAAGTCACAGACATAAACATTTCTTGACGAGATAAATATTTCTTGACAAATAAAAGAAGACTATGTAGATAAATCTTTATCAATTTATCATTTTATCAATTGAAAGTGTTTATGTTTAATTGCGCGATTTCTTGACATTTTTCTTGATATAAATATCGAAGGTATATCTTTTATAAGTGCCTCCCTTCGATGGAGAACAAGTTGCCGGACTAGAATCATTATCCTCTTTTGATTAGAAACGATCATTACTAAGAGATATCTTTCTTTTTATCAATTGTAAAAGTTAAATAGGAATAAGTCTTATACGTCTTATTGTGGTATGTAGGAAATTAAATAAACAGCATCAAATATTAATTGCACTTGCATGTTGTTTAGAGTTTCGTCTCAAATTATCATAAATATTAAGTTAAAATTTATCTCTAGTTCGCTATATAATTCTGCTCTCCTCTTTCACAGTAGAAATCGAATACTCTATTGTGTTACTCGCATTCATTGTCCATCAAATCAATCGCTTGAAAGTTTACTCATGGTTGATTTTGTATAATGAAAGATCGATATTAAAGAATATATTGTAAAGTTACAGCAATATCTACGAATATAGATAGCATAACACCAGAATTTAGTATTCGCTTGTAAGATTTAATTAAGAAAGTTTCTATATAATCGCTATATTTTATTTTGCTAAGTAATGCATTACAGATCAAATTAAAGAAAGAGACGAATAAATCAAAATAATTTGAGACAAAGAAAATATCATATAATTTTTTTACTAAATAACAGGGGTAATATTTTTACACCTACATATTGTAAAAAACATTATTGCGTACCGTACCATATGAATTGCGAGAGAAACGAACATCTCGGTAAATTGGGATAATCTTTACTACCACTTCTGCTTTTCGAAAAAAAACATCCAAGGACAAAGACAACGCGGGAAAGGTTCCTATTGGTGCTCAGTTCCCGCGAATTTATGTTAAGGGTGATTTCAACGCCGGCCATCGTGGCGAGAAGATGGTCTGATGGACCCCGTCATGCATTTCTTCATGTATGTAAGACACACACACACACACACACACACACACACATAAAATATTATTACCATCAGAAGTTCATTTATTCTTAAAAATTATAATCTCCCACGTCGCTAAGGAATGTGTCACTTGAGCATTTCTTTTTGAATATATTATGGATCAAGTTTAACATTTATGTTACATATTTATGTTACAAACATTACTACTTAACAGCAAATTATTAATTGATTTATATTTGTTGCACGTCCATAATTTTTTTAAAAATATATTCTTAATTTTATTAAAGAAATCTGAAGGTAAAATCACGATCTTCCATCATACATATAAGATTTGGGACAACACGTAGGCATATTCGAAGGAGCTCTCTCTTGGATAGTACGAGTGAGCGGTTCTTTGTTCCTCTCTGTAGACGCGAACCGAGGTCAAACGAAACGTGAGCGAGAGTGGTCCACGGTCGCAGCTTCACAAACCAGTTTCCATTAAAAAGATCTACTCGGCGGCGCCACCGTACGATGGCTATAAGAGCGTTTTCTGCGCGGGACCATGTTCTCCAGGGCGGGAGGATGTTGACCTAACGTCGCCATTTTGAATCACGGTATACGTGATCGTAGTACTACTCACAGCTGGTATCTCAATATTACTCATGCACGACGTATACGAGCGCAAGAGCACGTGCGCGTCTCGATATCGAGTCACGTATCACAAGAGATTGTTTTTATTAAGATTATATCTATATGCATATGTTTGTAACATAATACGTATCTAAATTTAAACTTGAAAACTTGTAACATTGCTATAGATATTGAAAAGTATCAACACTGTTATCGTTCCGCTGTTTCTTCTTCGATAAGACTAATTCAATTTCTCCTTCAAGAGATAGAAAAGTCATTGAAAAATCTAAATTATTCAGAGACCTGGAATATAGAACGTTCATTTAATATGATATGACAAACAGAAAGATAATTGTAATATAACTCTATTGTAATATAACTGAATTTATTATACTTTTTAAGACTCCTGCTATTGAGAATATAATATATAGGTATCTAACGATTGCAACGATTTCCGATTATCACGCATTGTTTACACGTACGAGGTGTGGCTCGCATACTTGTGCGTTCTACAACTAACATTCGCTTATCGATATTAAGATTCTTTTCTCTGGACTACTTACTAATACAGAGAATATACCCGCTGGCATATAAAATAGCTACAAAATCTTCAAATACGTACACTTGTCGTTGTCAGCACGCCACGAGGCATTTAAATCAACATCACTGAGTCCTAGATGGCTACATCTTGACAATCCATTTTCTCTAGGTTGTTACGTACACATACTTAAAAATATATATCTTTAACAGTCTTAGCAAGAAAATAATTTCCAATCATTTACCATAACAGAAATTAATCTGCTCCAAAACGAAATAAGACAATTACTTTAATGTTTTGGAAAGTTTTCTAATAAAACTTGAAACAAGAATATTCTTGTTTTTTCTAAGGATTTTCAGAATCAATAAATTTGATTTTGACCTGAGAATTTTTTAATTTAAATTTAAAAGAAATATTCTTATTAGCATAAAATTTAATTTTAGTACTTGATATCGCTGAATTTGAATGTAGTCTGGAAATGTCGAATTTCAAAAGGGTAGTAAGGATAATAGATGAAAGAGGATCTAATATTATAGGACTTATAATTAAAGTTTGAAAGTCAGTTTGGAAAGCTAATATCAACTATTTGCGTAGCAGTAATGAGTTTCAAATAAAGCGAAACTGAAAATTTGATGTTATTTAACAATAAAAAATTCTTAAAGCTGAGTTTTATGATACTCAAATTATTTTTCTAAATTTTGTTTACTATATTGAATCAACCATTTTAAATAATTTTGATCTTAAATACGAATAAGATATTAATAAATTATCCTGTAAACAAATTTCATGAAAATTGGTAAATATATAGTTTACAAAATAAAAGTATTATCACAAATAAAATCGCCGGTTATAAGGATTCATTTATAATAATTTTAAAAATGAATCTATTCTTTTTTTAAAAATAAAGAAGATTAAAATTGGTTAAAAAATTATCGAGATATTTTGCGAGTTATAAACGTTTTAAAATTTTTTTGTCTATATTAATTTCACAAAAGCAATAGTGGATTTCCATCCTATTTCGTAATAATTTTCTACAAATCATTACCCTTAGAAATTATGAATTTGGCAGTATATTTCTCATGACATATCGCACTTAACTGTCGGAACGAAACTGAATAAATCAATATTATTACATTAAGTTTTATTAAATATCCTGAAAAAAACAATAAACATCTTGAACAATATATTATAACATATTGACTTGATATTGATTTTATTAATAACGGGAGCCTAAATACACTATTAATTAGCTTTGAAGACATATATAAATATATTTCTTCAAAGTTATTATTGTGTAGCTTTAAATTTTATATAATCATACAAATTCGAAATTATCTTTCACAATAAATTTAACCAATGCAGTATTCAATTTAGTTCGATAATCAATTTTTGTCACAAATCATAGTCTTGAATCCTAATACGTATACTTATAATCCTACTACGCATCGTTTTAACTTATTAGCACATATTCGTGTACTACTATGACTATCTCTTACATATTCATGCGAAGTACGGTTCTTCATCCAATGAATCGCGATAAAGATTTATTCACAAATGCTAAAAGATATTTACGATTTTCTCTTAAGTTTGGATTTATATCTTCAAAATTTTATTTTCTTATTTTTACGTAAATATATTTTGAGCATAATAAATGTGTTAAAAAAGAAAAGCTTTCAAATTAACTATATCATAAATATAGTTAAATTAGTCTTTCTTTTTACAGAACAAAAATTATTTAAATTTATAATAATTCAGAACATTAAAAAGACTTTTAATTTTTTATTAGGATATAATACTAGAAACTCAAAGTAATCAAAATCTGTTAAGATGAATCGAATATCAGAAATGACAGGAGTGAATTTGGTGCTTGAAAAAAAGAAACAATAGGCATTGATGTAAAACCCCCTTTTATCTGATGCAAGCATTTGCACTGACACGAGAAAATTATCTTGACCTCTGCAGGTGAACGTCGGCCATGTGAACCTACAAAGTAGAAGCTGTTCCGGTGGCGGCTTCCGGTTTAACCTGACCTCCACACTTTCCTGCCCCTTTCGACTTAGTCTCCCATTCAACCACCATCTTTCCTATCTCGTGGGCATTTTACTATACCATTGCCTACCACGTGGTCACGGTGGCTGAACCACGTGGGACCTGGCGTCTCAAGTGTGTCTTAATAATATCGGGGTCTCCGGCGTATACTCCGATTGGCCCTGATACGGTGTAAAGTGTAATGTACGTGGAATCATGATACCTCACTGGATACTTTAATTTTTCTTTTGCTTGATATAATACGCCGCTTCGCGGTTTAATCATATAGCACAGTTATGAAAAGATTGCATACCGATAATTTCATTTTTTACATTTGAATAATTATTATAATCTTAATTAATGACGCACTACTTACTGATTGTAAAATATAAAAATAAATCAACATTTGATAAATAATTATGACTGAAGAACGTAAGACTCGAGTTCTGTGCTTACGAAATTAATAACTATTTATTCTACATTTTAATTGAATTATTTATCATAAAAAGTCTGCATCACTTTCGTTTTTTATTTTGCCACCTCTTCCTTCGTACATTTACATTTTCGCTTTTGCATTCTCTTTAGTTACCTCATCATGTAAAAAAAACTCCCTTCTAGCCTTAATTAAAAGCGAGGTTATCTTGTTTATAAATTATTATTCATCTTTTCTTTAATCAAAAAGTGCAAATTTTTCGTAAGTAAATAAATAAAAATTGCCTAAGTAAATAAGAAAGCTTTCTATTCTTCTATCGTAATTCTTATGGCCTTTAACAAATTATATGTAGCATATCTTTTTTCTATCGATTGTATCAATAAAAAAGATTTAAAAAATAGTTCTTTCTTTATTGATCTTTAATTTCTCGTTAAATTAAATTGCATTATGACTAAGAATAGTTATACAAACTAGGCGGAAAATCAGGGATCATTGTGTTACTGCAATGACTCATTGCTGAATCGAAGGAAGCAATTCTCAAGGATCGGGTTAAAGACTTCAGACTTCTTCGAGACGATTACTCCCACGTGAGGCAGCTACCGTGTCCACAATACTAACTTTATTCCTGAAGTTGATTAATTGATAACAGCGTATCTCCAGTGTTAGTGGAACGTATCATTCATAAATAAAATTGTATGCACGCTGCATATCTCTTAATAAAATTGTCAATTGTAATCTTCATTGTTACGAAATCAAACAATAAAACATTTACATTAAAACATTAAGCGATTATAACTGACTATTATACAATATGATATGAGAATTAGAGCTATATAGATGTCTTGATTTCTGTCGCCGATAGCGTGATAATGTTAGAATGTATGAAAATGATGATGATCCGGCGCAAACCTTGTTAGTGATGATATTATCACGGTGCATTATCGCGTTACATTACCTTACCAAATCGTCAGTAATAGCGAAGCGACGGCGTGTTGCGTCGAGTCGTGAGAGCAACAAAATTACAACGATGATGATTACCTGTCCGCCGTTAATTCAAGTACTAACGATTCTCAGCATGAGGATTCCCACGAGAATGTCTCGTACGAACGCGTGTTTGTCTGCCCACGAGCCTCTCCTAGTAGACTAAGAACGAAACATGTTCCTGTATTTGCTGCCGTTGCCTACTTCCTTTTCTTCCCTTTAATGCGCATCTCCTTTGTACGAAGGACTTAATACTCTAATGTAGTATAGCATTTTCATTAATTGTAATTAGTATCAATATAGTATATCTTACAAGGAAACGTAAAGAAGTGTCCGCCTCCGATTTTAACGAGCTTTTAATATATTATAATTTACTAAAATGAAAAACATGTATTTTTTTATGTACTCATGCTTTTTAAGAAGATATACCCTTTTAAAGAAAGGGGTATATTTTTTTCTTTAAAGTGAATATCGTTAAAACTATAAAAAATAAAAAAAATTTTTTAAGATGAATTAACTTAAGGATACTTTATAACAAAATAAATAAATAATTACTTTTAATTTTGTATTTTTTATAAATAAAAATTTTTTATCATAATATTTTAACATATTCTTGAAAAATTATTCAAAAAAAAAAACTTTATTTCATCTCTTATCGTTTTAATGATATTAGCTTTAAAAGGAACTAACAAATGATTGTTACACTGCCTAAAAGAGTGTATATAAAAAAATACGGGCATATATAAAAAAACCGTATTACTTATTTTGGTGCAGAATAAAATATATTCAAAGTGCATTAAAATTAAAGAGAGACACTTTCTTATACTTTCTTGTTAAATAATAAAATGTTGATTCTAACACAAATTGAGATATTTAATAATTATAAAACAGTTTTAAGAAATCTGAAACAAAGATTCGTAAAAGAAATTAAAAATAAACGACCCCCCCCCTCTTCTTAAAATTTTTTCCTACAGCTTTAAAAGTTACTACGAAGAAAATTTTATAAGAATTGCAATAAACAATATTATTATAAATGATAATAATATTAAATTCGAATTTGGAAAATATAAAAGAAAATTCTTTCTTAATACATAAAAATTTAAGTTGTAAGTTATATTAAATGTGCAGATTACATTATAATCACGTTTTGATTCTCTTTAAGTTATCACTGTTCTCAGAGATCGTCCAGATTTAAATTGCCAGCGCATTTTGTGGGAAGACAAAGGTAACACTCCAGCGGAAAGAAAAATCTAGGGGAAGCCTGGACATCAGTTTAGCCACAAAGAAGTTGGGAGGCACTTTGTGCACATTAACTACATATTTTACGACGTTACGAGCAGCGTCTTCTGCGGGGCTTCTTCGAAAACGAGCCTTCCTCTTCGTACCCCGTCGCGGCGAATTACTCGCGCGATATAACTGGCACGAGCTCGGGATAAGAAGAACTTTCCGAATCATTATCATTAGTACGTTACGTTCCATGGTAGAAAAACATCGAAAAGACATTGGTAATTTTCTACAAGATTCTTTGCGTTCTGCGGATGCGTTGTCTTTTTTCCAATGCATGTTTATAATTGCTTACAGCGTTAAGGAATTATTATTTATGAACAAGTATCATCTTCTAGAATTCCATTTAATTGAATTTTTTTATTGAATTAACCAAGAATTTATTTGCTCGTGTCCAAACAAGAGATGAGTTGATTCAATTAAAGAGGATTTTCAGGGTACATACACCATGTAACATCAGTATGATATTTTCATTGATGAAACTAAACACGGAACAATTTCGACGGCACGATAATTGGTAGCGATTCCATAATAGTAATCCATACAAATAAGAATCGGGAAATGATCGTACACAGGATGCGTATGATCTAACGTAAGGAAATTTCATACAGGGAAGAAAATTGCTTAATCGTCCTATCGGCAAAAAGAAACGCGGGAAAAGAATGATCAATGGAAAATAAAAGGAAATGTCTTCCATTTGCGTGCTTTGCTATCGATGCCATAGAATGCAGGATTGCGTCGAATTGCCGTTCAGCTAGAAGAACTGCAAGAACAGATAACCGGGCACCTATCAACGGTAGTTAACCGCCGCGCCGGTTGCACTCTTGCTCTTTCTTTCCCTCTTTTTTTTCATTTCGCTTCTGCAGTGCTGCTGCACTCTAATACGCGACCGCGCCCACAATGCTCCCGTTTAAAGCGTTAAAATTCCGCGTAAACGCGCTACTGCCGTTTACGAACGTTGTTGGTTTATTATTAGAGAAGCGATAACAGTTCCTTGTAGGCAGAGTTTTTTTACGGCAAAAATTACAGCCTACTGTTTCCGGTACATCCGCTTGAAGTGGACTTCCGATCTATCGATGATACCAAAAAGCGGTGCGACGTACCCTTTAAGGATATCGAATCATGAGTCACGTCACGCACGCATTATCGTAGTTTCTTCTAGACTAATCTAGACAACCACTCATGGAAACGCGGTGATCGAGATTGTGGACGATGTGGGAGTACGCGGTGATGTCATTGATAGTACCAAAGGTAAAAAGCAATAGTGTTACGCTAGAGCGAATTTCTGAAGATTATATAAATTGCGAGTAGATTAAACGGTAATTTTTCAAGTGATTATTATGTACGATGATGTGACGTGATCTCGACGTATTCCGTCATTTATTGTCCGAGCAAGCAGATTATGATCCCAATAGCGTTCAACAACGGAACTGGATCGCGCGTGAAATAGACATGCAACGCTTGCACCTTTCGTCATCACTAACGGGACATTAAAAAGCGAAGCTTATTATATTATTCTCTTGTGCAAATCATTAATTAAATCTGTGTTAAAAATGTAAACGGAACCGGTCCTCTCTCGGAACCGGTCATATCCGTGCAATTTTAGCAAAAAGTAAACTCAGCTGTTATTACATAATATTTACATAATATTGTAAACTGTAATATTTTAAACTATATCTCCAGAAAAAAATCAAAGAAAGAGTACGTACAATTAATATATTTTTAATTAATAAAATAATTTTGAGAGTTACTGTAAACTGTAATGAAAGAAACAAAATTTATCATGAGAAAGCTTATCATTAATGTTAGGTGAAACGTGTGCAAGCGATATGACTTTTATCCAAACAAGATTCAGTTCCCAGAACTTAAGATGAGCGAGATGGTTCTGGTCCACTAAAATCTAGATTGTACAGACATACTAACGGGTGAACGTTTCAAACATCAAAAGCGTTAGATTTCACAGGCTGATCCACATTAAAGAAGTCACTCGAGTATAAAGATAGGAACTTAGATAAGTCTTACCACAAGATAGTCCAAATTAACAAAGTAGACCAAGCATTATGATTAAAAAAGATCCTTAAATCGTTTCGTCAAAAGTTACAAAATATTTTCTGTATATTATTATCTAGCAATTTGACTTCAAAAGTTAATAATAAATAGTAATTAGATTAGCTAAATAATAAATTAACAATTTTATATCTTCTTTATAAACTATTTAGACTTTACTTTCAAGTATTTTTCTTCTAAAAGTGTAAAAGAGTACGAGTTCATTGAAAGCGTAATTCGTTTCGTGGAAATTTAAAAAATCAACGGCTAATTTATTCATGCTTCCTGCAACTAAGTGCGAATTTCCATATGCTATCTGACGAACACGACGATGTGTCACGGAGTGCGGGTTTCGTGAGTGAAAAGAAAAGTCGCGTATACGCACTAACGCGCGTAGGTGGTCGAGACACATTTGCGCGCACTTTTACACGTGCGTGCATGCATGTGGGAGTAAGACAGCACACGCATGCACGTGTGAACTTACGATCGAATGCACGCGTTTCTCAGTCTCGCATCGCAGACTTTTCCCACACGTGATTCTTAGACACGACTCCCTTTTCTGTTCTCATTCTGGGCCGACTTTACCTCGTTCTAATCCCTACCATCGCCTGTTTCATATTCTCCTCTATTTCTTCCTCTCGTTATTTCTTCTCGTCTTCCTCGAACGAGCAACCGTTGTGTAACCGTGGTTTACTATGTACGACGTTACGACGCAGACTCAATCACGATTGAAAGCTGTCTGGAGACATTCCATATCGATATGGAATGTAATTAATATACTGTTCTCTTGTGTTGTGCAAATCATTAAATTCGTGTTAAATATGTAAACGGATGTAAAACTCCGGATATAAAATAAAGTAGTTAATAATAATAAAAAGAAAATTTATGGAGAACTAATGTCAAAAGTTAATAAAACGGAAATTATTTTTTTAAACTAGTTTTATGTCATTTAAATTCTACATATAAATGTAAATATAATTATGTAAAACAACTAAACTAAATTCAATACTTCAATCAAAGTATTTTATTCTTTATGTAAAAAGATACTACGAAAAAAATTAAACATATGTATAGATACGTATAAATTATATTTATTATATTTTGATATCTTTACTTATTCATTTTTCATTTTATTTTAATATAAAATTAATAAATTTTATTTTAATAAAATGGAATGAATAATAATTATAATTGCTTATTTTCCATTTTATTTTATTCTATAAATAATAGTATTGGTTTAAACTATTGTTTACTTAACGCGTAGTAGCGAGCTATATAATAATAAACATTGAATAACCGAGTAATCGAGTATTAGATCCGTCTACAGCGACATCAGCTACGGCAAGGTAAAGTTAATAAGCCGTATCGAAACGGATGAAGTTTGAAGGATACGCGAAGTAACGACACGGTCTCTTGATCACGAAATCAAAGCTCGGAGACGAGCAATAACGAACTTTGCTTTCGTTCATGAAGAAAAGCGAAAGAGGCAGTTTGCGCCTTCTGCGGATGAGTTTCCGGTTCCTTCCTTCCTGCATCGGGCAGATATCACCTGGCGATGAGTCAGAGAAGGCACTTCCCAGACACCTGCTGTCAGAATCGCGTAGCAGGTTCCATCCGCCATTAGCCACGCGTATGCTCTCTCAAGGGTCGAGCGCTACTTGTGTGTGCCCTCGATACAAACATGCACTGTGTTTTACTCTATTGTCACCGAAACGAGTCCCGGATTCATGGGCCAGCGATTTGTGACATCACGGGACCTCCGGGCACTCCTGTTTCTTCATTACGTCGACTTATTTTGCAGACTTAAGGCAATTAAGTTTAATTCCCTTTTACAATAAAAAAAGAAGCAAAACACAGAAGTAAAAAAAAAATCTCACTAAAATTGCATCACTTAAATCTATATCGATCAAGATAAAAATCGCAAAGGGACAGTTAATGAAGATAAAATTAAATTGTCAAATATAAGATAGGTGGTGCACAAATGATCAAGAGTTGCTAAATTCCTGTTTCGATCATTTTCTGTAAGTAATCTCCCTAAATTGATACTACGATGTGCGTACATCTGCATCATCACGTGAATCGCGAAACAGCTGTATCCCGGCAGCAAGGATGGCACGTGTTGGTATCCTATATCTTCACTCTATCAATCGTAAAGCTAAATTCTAAGGGAAGATCGGGTCAGGTGTACATCGATCGGCAGCTGGAGGATACGGCTTTTTTCGTCTTAGGTAACAGCACCGCTTTTTGCTTCAAAGTGTGCTTCTTCGAATGATATCTTATAGTCAATCATCACGCTATTTAGAGCATATCATGAAATACGAGTATCTAATATGTGAAATGAAAAAAGAATTCCTTAAAAAACATCAAATCATGATATAATTCACACATGACTTCAATAATTATATTACTACGTAGGTTTCGATGTACTTCCTTTTTCGATGGAACTCAGACAGGAAGTCTGATTCACCTAGTCGAGAAAAATTTTTAAAGATTCCAAATAGTGGACAAATGACTCATATAAGTAATAAATATTTTATTTAAAAGTTTTTTATATGGAAATCTAAGACAACATAAGCTTTAATTATGTATAGGTGTGAGGTTTAGATTGTAACATGTAATAACGTTATATCCTTATAACGGTAACGGAGATATAAGATCATCAAATATGGAAATCACGTAAAACAGAAACACTGTATAGTTATAATGGAGAAATCAGATCATCGAATATGGAAATCTCGTAAAATAGAAACACATCCAGTGACACTAAAGTGACAAATAGTAAAGGAGAAAGCTACATTGTCCATTATACATGAGAACAATTATAAAATGCAATGTACAATGCATTATATGTTTGCGTTTGAAAGACATTACGAGTTGCTTTCCATCCTTTTACGTTGTCTCAAAGAACGGAAAACTCATTTAACCGGATAAGAACTAATTAACGCAATGATGTACGTACGAACGTGAGCAAGGTAACTCTTCGTTTCGCATTAAGAAGCAGGAGTGTCAATAAATAGCAGGCGTATTGAGAGATGCTGCTTTCTTGCGATTATTGTTGGCGGTGAGAATGAAAGCTACGCCTCTTTATGAGGGCGACCGAGAGAAACCTTGAACCTCGACTGACAATGAGTTGGCGTAGGTGCAGAAAGCACGAACGCGAAGACGATGGCATAGAATTGTCCGGAAATAGAAGCATAACAAAAAAAGCTTCGTATTATAATTATCATGACACAATTTCTATCATTATATCTAATTACACTGGCAAAGATCAGCTTAAATAATCTGTCGAATTTAAATCAGTTATATAAATTAAAAAGAAAATTTGATTGCAAAAACGTCTTTCAGTAAAATGTCAAAATATCTAAAAATTGATATTGATAAATTAAAAAATAATACGTATTTTACAACATGTATTCCGTACGTCAAGACAGATGGCATTGATCGATTCATTGGCACAAACGAGTGCAGCCCCAAATACACGAATAGTTTAATTGCTTCCGGAAGTTTTGTTCGAATCGACGAGTTGTCCCACGACAGGTGTTATAAAAGTAATAATAGGTTACGTATGCCATTACTATTGCATATAGCATACGACCAGTATTAACTCTCAATGATGCTTTTAAGATTCATATGCATCTCATATTTGGAGCTCTTACAAACTTTTAAGAAAAGTACTTATAAAATATTTAATGTAAATAAAGTAATTGCTTTTTAAAAAATCTTTCAAATTTTTTAGCAAAAAAATTTTTTATTCCAATAAACATAAATCAGTACATGAGAACATAAACCAGTAACAAGATAAGTCTTTGGACATTGTAGCACCGTTATGTACGGTAATCTAGGTAAACAGCTAGAAAGAATTCCCATACCATTTCTTTTCGTAACACATTTGTAACGGCAAGACAATTATCATCAAATTAATAACAAAAAAAAGTATTTCCACAAATAAAATAGTTATCATTATTTTGTTCACTTTATATAATTTTAATATTGTGTTACAAATTAAACAGTATTTTAATTTATTAAAATTTAATCAGAATTAATTTTATCTATCTGTAAATTCTATTAATAGACAAAAATAATATTTTAGTGATCATATCCTTAAATTTTATATATTGTTAAATAAATAAAAATACAATGAACCATTGTTTCGATTTGCACAAAATGAAGTATATACAAGAAAACGCGGATGCCTCACACGCAATCTAAAACTCATAAAAGAATTTTAAACCTACTTCCCGAAGATCTTTGAGTACTCGTAACCCACGATTTGCTTCTGGTAATCGTCAATGCTTTATCGTGCATTCCGTCGAACAAACCAATCGTGATCGTACAACGATGAAACGCTTCCCCGCTTCTTCGAGAGGTCGAAGATTTTTACGAACGTGGCCTGTAAAACGTTGAACGTCTTGCAATGTGAAATATTTTCGTAAAATCTATCGTAATCCATAAAATACGAGGATACGCAGCTACAAAAAAACAAAATATCTACAAAAATTAAATCTTTCATCATAACAATATTAACTTTTTATATTAAAATGTTAAAACAATTAGAATTATTTATTGTAAATTTATTGAAAAATAAAAATTCTATCGATTATCTTAATAAAAAAATGTTCATATAAAACGTATACAAACGTATATAATTAAAAATATATCCATATATATCTATATATATTCTTCTTTCTTTTGTAAAATTACTGTTTGGTACAAGAAAAACAATAATTTAATAATGAGAAAACAAAGAATAATTAATAAAAGGATAATTTTTGATAATGTCTCTTTTACAAAAAATTAAGTTTGAAAAAATTAAAGAAATGCTCATATATATATGTAAACTATTATGTATATTTTAATTATATTTTCTTTATTATTATTATTATTTTTTCCGTATCAAATGATAATTTTACAAAAGAAAGAAGACTGTACGAGCATATATAAACATATTTCGTGTATAATTATATATCTATACATACATGTATGTTCCTATATGAAAAATTTTTTACCGAGTTATTGCATCGATTGATTTATTCGTATTCTGCTAACATTATCGAGGATTAATAGCGCTCTCGAAGTCGCTTGTTTAACATAGTCAGCGTAAAACATACGTCGAGAATGTATGTAGTTCTCACTCGCACGGTGACGTTATCGATGCGTGCTGTTATGTCGCTATTCTCGCTAGCTGGTGACTATCATCAGAGGGATGGGAACGCAGATACGTATGCATTTTTATCGCAAGCGTTTAAAGCCGTTATTCAGCCGTGGCTGGCAACCCGTAAATGATAACACGAGCATTTAACGATTATCAGACATTTTAACGAAATCAAAAACACTCGACTGTTAAGCAGCAAACATCGCAATAGCTTGCCAAAACATGTTTTATGTCGTTGCTTTGTCAGTAAACTCGTACCGATGGTACACAGATCGCTGAATACACGTCCCAGTTTTAATCAATTCGTTTTGGAACATTATAAATCAATTAAACGATGTATCAGTATTGTGCGGAGGAAAATTATTGCAACATAAAAATTCTTCATAAAGATTCATGTTTCCTACAATTAATCCTTCATAAAGAATTCTATCATCTCGTGTATCTATTCATCGATTCTATAATTATCAATGACATCAACCTCTTTACGCGTAATTGCGGAATTAATAAATAACTTTTGCTAACGCAAATACCGGCCCGATCGCAAATTGTGTCGTGACTATTACTGATGAACTATTACTACGGTCAGAAGGAAAACCGACGGCTGTTACGCCATTTGTTTTCTATTCGTAACACGCGAGACAAAGCAGTTACCACACCCTGGCTGCGTGCGCGGTTTGCGCTTAAAACAATTGTATCACATGTCACGTAAGGCGTAGTATTAGTACGCGTGCCTCGCGATCAGACCTCACCAACTTACAGAATGTAACATCTTTTAGATTAGCATTCGTTTTTTTTTTTTTTTATAAAATCAATCTTAATTAATCAATCAATATTCATTGTTTTAAGAGAAAATTGATACAATATGTATAATAAAATATGGTAGTACAATTTCGAATACAATTCTGAACGAAATAAAATTGGAATCCAATTTTTGAGGTTTTAAGTTCAGTAATCCTCTCATTGTTTAAAGAGTACAGAAGAATATCAAATAGAAAAAAATCAAACTTTAACTTCGAAAATCGAATTTAAATCTCATTTCGTTCAGAATTACGTCATGTTTGAAATTGTATCTCTTATCTTATACCTGTGTAATTACTTATTTCTTTAGAAAAAATAATAAAAAATTAAAAATATAATAAATAAAAAATAGTTTAAAAATATGATAAATAAATCTAATGATGGAGAAGAAAATATTTTTTTTATGATGAGTGTTTAGCTTCGGATGAAATTCATAAAATATGTATGTATATGTCTGTACCATAAAATTGCTATTTCTTAAAAAAGAAAGATTAAAAATTGTTAATATCGTAAATAAACCTAATAACACAAGAAGAAGATTTTTTTTCTATCATTATGGCGGTACAAGCAATTAGTTAAATCTCTGGCGGAGGTAGTTATCTCTTCAAATTTGTTCAAGCAATAAATCATATTTAATACGGCACTCTCGGTCCACCGTCTTAATGGGTAATACGAATAAATGTGACCTCTTCCTCTGGACTTTGAAACCGGTGGTCAATGTCCCTAACTGAGGAAGTAGCGTGACTGCATACGTTGTAAAATTTACCATTAAAAGGTGAGAACTTTACAGTGAGGTTGAGTGATATTCACGAGAGTTAAAAGCAGTCTTATGATCCGGTTGGAAAGAAGTCCCCATGTGTCCCTTCACTTACCGATCATGAATATTTATACGTTTCGACTTTCGACAGCCTCTTAGGACAACGAGCTGAAAGATTTGGCGATGGATTGTATTCATAAATCGCGGACAAAATTCGTAAAAGTCTTCGAAGAAACAGCAAGGAGCAATCAATGCGCAAAATATCATTTGAATGCCAAGGACAAATTTTTGCATTTATATTTGTGTAAATATACATGTTGATCTCTTTGTATATAAATTATTTTTATGCTTTCAAATTTAATTATTTGCGATAAAATAATCAAATTTGATTATTTTTGCGATAATTTTTTTCTTACACATCATACATAATATTAAAAATTTTATAAAGGATTACTTTGAAAGAATTAAATGTTAAACAAGTTCTTTTATTTCCCGGTTTTAATTGGTACTTCATAAATTTATACTAATTGAATTATTTATAATTAATCTGATTATTGTTTTACGTATAACGTATAACGTATTTGTTTGCGCCTACTTGCGCTGAGAAAGTCGAACAACACGATCGTTCAGCGGGTTGCATATACATAAGGCGCCTTCAGAAAATACGTGCGATACTGTAAGATCGCATATATATATATTTATATATTTATATATATATGTATATGTATGTATATACAGGGTTGGCCATATTCGACGGAAAGATGT
>NW_011627328.1:61394-91846 GCF_000204515.1 Acromyrmex echinatior | reverse complement strand
ATGCAGTATTTTTTCATCATCTACCCCTCATTGAAGGCGCTTTGTGTAGCAGCCGATACATCGATGATGTGCCGATCTTCTGGACAAAAGTCCACGTTATAGTGGACGCATTTTTTAGTGAATGTTGGGTGTTGGGGTGATGGCGCAACGCATTTTTTTTCGACAATTCGAAACGCACTTTAGGGTGGACGCGGGGTCCACGCGGCAGCGGTGGTGGCACTGATGCCTGCAGCGGGGTGTGGGGTGACGGCGGTGGTGGCAGCATCTGCAGCGATGGGGTGTTGGGTGGCGGCGGTCCCAATAATACGTGATACACAACATGGCGATACGTATCATCATATCAGTAAACACTGATAGCGCTGGGACTCATCATATCAGTAAACACCGATAGTGCCGGGACTATCCGCGCTTCCCTTCCCTTCCTCGCGCCTATCAGTATTCCCCGCGCCTACTCCCCCGCGCCTATGAGTATCCCCCGCGCCCCGCGCCCCCCTCAGAGGACCTGGATTAGAACCGCCACTGTATACACTACTCTCATTGCTTTTTATTCTTACTTGAAGGACTTAATCCTTATTCTGATTATTTTTGCAATTTATAATAATACAAAAATATACAATAAAAACATATAAAAAGAGGAGCATAAAACCACAACACTAGATTTGTATTATTTGTGAAATTTAATACATCGTTACATTAATAAAAAATCTTTATACGTTTCGGTCACAATCTAGCCATCTTTAATAAAATAACAAGTATCAGTAAAACGCAGAATTTACATAAATCTGACATTAAATTCAGCCATCAAAAATATAAATAAATATAAACGTGTTATTTCATCTTGTGAAGGTACATCCTACAACATGATTGCAGCGTCAATTATCATATTGCAAATTATGTAGAACAAGTATTTCCAAATTCTAATTAAAAAATTAAACTATCATTAATATCTTTTAATCAATTTTATGAGGATTAACAAATCGTTACGTGTGTTTTACAGACAAAATGATGAATCTTAAGCCCTTTCCTCATGCAGATGGAAATTTGTTGTGACATTGTGTATTATTTGTCTATATCGTTATGTTACCACTATTTATATGTATATCAAATGTTTATCTAGAATTATTTTTAAGTGTGAGAGAGATCTTTCTTTAGAAAAGGCAGATAAACATTAGTGTCACTTTGCTTATTAATGTTACTTATTTGACCTTTTATGTATATCATTTCATTCTTCTTTTGAATAATGATTGTTCTGTATTCAAAATTCTAATATTATCCCAATCTAATTCATGCATCTCATTCACTTAATCGCGTGAACCCATTGACATATCTGAGGTGGATCTTCTTACGTCAACTTTATGTTCTTTGATTCGAGTTTTTAATTTCCTTTTTGTTTGGCCAATATAAGAAGACTCACAATCCAGACAAATTATCTTGTAAACCACTCCACAATAGTCCTCTTTACATACACGATCTTTTTCAGTTTTGATAAATCTATTAAGTTTATTTATAGGTTTGTAAGCAATATTAAAGCCCTGACTATGTGATAATTTTTTAAATTTTTCCGATATTTTACTTAAATATGGTACAAAAAATTTTTTTCTTAAATTGGAATTAGAATCGCTTTCATTACTATTCCACTCACTATTTTTATCTAAATTAACTCTATTTTCTAAAGTTTTTATTCTGTTTTTTATTGTTGAAAAAATGAATTCAAGAGGATAACCATTCACAGAGTGTGAAATAAGTCTGAAATATTTTTTTCCTGAAATTTCGGAATAAAAACAATATTCTGTCTAATTGTCCGATGATTACACCCCTTTTATGCATTAATGGATGATTCGAATAATAATTCAAATATCTCCCTGAATTAATTGGGTTTTTATAAATGTCGAAGATAATTCTTCCTTCTTGTCTCATTAGTTTAACATCTAAAAAATTTATGCCATTTTCGTCGCCAAAGTCTACCGTAAACCTTATCCTTTCATGATACGAGTTAAACAATTCCAAAACATTCTCAACTTTATCTTTATGCATGGACAATACAATGTTGGCCAAACAAAAAGGAAATTAAAAACTCGAATCAAAGAACATAAAGTTGACGTAAGAAGATCCACCTCAGATATGTCAATGGTTTCACGCGATTAAGTGAATGAGATGCATGAATTGGATTGGGATAATATTAGAATTTTGAATACAGAAATCATTATTCAAAAGAAGAATGAAATGATATACATAAAAGGCCAAATAAGTAACATTAATAAGCAAAGTGACACTAATGTTTATCTGCCTTTTCTAAAGAAAGATCTCTCTCACACTTAAAAATAATTCTAGACAATCTAAACTTTTGATATACATATAAATAGCGGTAACATAACGATATAGACAAATAATACACAATGTCACGACAAATTTTCATCTGCATGAGGAAAGGGCTTAAGATTCATCATTTTGTCTGTAAAACACACGTAACGATTTGTTAATCCTCATAAAATTGATTAGAAGATATTAATGATAGTTTAATTTTTTAATTAGAATTTGGAAATACTTGTTCTACATAATTTGCAATATGATAATTGGGGCTGCAATCATGTTGTAGGATGTACCTTCACAAGATGAAATAACACGTTTATATTTATTTATATTTTTGATGGCTGAATTTAATGTCAGATTTATGTAAATTCTGCGTTTTACTGATACTTGTTATTTTATTAAAGATGGCTAGATTGTGACCGAAACGTATAAAGATTTTTTATTAATGTAACGATGTATTAAATTTCATAAACAATATCTAGTGTTGTGGTTTTATGCTCTTCTTTTTGTATATTTTGATTTATAAAATGATTTAAACCATGATGAATTGATTTATAAACCACGTTTATTATAATTAAAAATATAGACCAAAAATGTAAACCATAAATTTTTTAAATAAAAACGATCGTGTCACACTTTGACCCGAGAAAAAAAAACGCTTTTTGCCCGAATGCCTACTAGACGCATTCTACGATCTGATTAAATAATTAAGCATGTCTATCGATAATTAAAGCTTCAAACTTCCAATTGATGACAGGTACGCGTTCTTCCGGACGCCAGGAATGTTCTGAAAGATGATACTCGGATAATTTTGACCCAAAAGGATCACAAAGGGTTAAAAATCATTTATTTAACATTTATCTGACGTTTATTATAAATATGTAAAAATTTTATAATTTTATAAAAATCAAATTAATAAAAAATGATTTTAAATTCGACGGTTTTTATTTTTAATAAAAAAATATACAAGCAAATATTTGGGACCCCCATAAGTTCACCTTTGTCACCTGTTGTTGCAAATATTGTTATGCAGGACTTTGAAAAAATGGCTATTGGAATGCTGCCTTGTCGACTGTTATTTTATTATCGATACGTTGATGATATTATCTTAGCCGTTCCGTCTGAAAGTGTTTGTGATATTTTGGATATTTTTAATTCGTTACACACTAGATTGCAGTTTACCATGGAGATTGGCCTTGATGGAAAAATAAGTTTTTTAGATACGATGTTGTTGAAGAACGGAATCTCATTTTTGATATATACCGTAAAGCAACCTTTTCCGGCAGATTTCTTAATTTCCCTTCACACCATCCACTTTGTCATAAAAGAGGTGTAATTTATGGAGTCGTGGATAAGATTTTTTGTTTGTGTCATCCGAAATTCCAACAAAATAATTTGATTGACGCTATTAAGATTTTTTTACAGAATGGGTATCCGTTTTATTTTTTCGACTCTTTATAATAGAATCAAATATCACATTAATAAGATTAATAATTTGAATAAGAATAAGGATGACACTGAGAAGAAATTTTTTACGATTCCATGTGTTGATACGATATCCGAAGGATTTATACCTATTGTTAATATGTTTAATTGTAAATTGGCTTTTACTATTCCTAACACATTAAGAAGTTTCATAAGGAGAGGAAAGGATGATTTAGAACACGTTCAGAATCAAAATGTGGTCTACAGAATATCCTGCGAGGATCGTGATACCAGTTACGTTGGCCAAACTAAAAGACAATTAAAGACCAGATTGCATGAACATGTTTCTGATATTAATATAAGTTCAAAATCTCCATCAGTGATTTCCAACCATCGTATTGAGGAGAATCATAACTTTAAATGGGATAAAGTGGAAATATTAGATGTAGAGCCTTCATATAATAAAAGGTTGATATCTGAAATGGTCCATATTAAAAAACAGAAGCATGGGATTAATAGACAAAATGACACGGAGTCTTTGCCGGATTTGTATTCTGACATTATACATTCTTTTTCTCCTTTCTAACATCTTCTTTCTTTTTCCCCCTATTTTTCCGTTTTCCGTTCTCGATGTTTTTCTGCTTGACATTTCGTTTTTTGACATCGTGTAAGTCAGATGCTTGTTACCTTTGCGAATTTGCTTATAATAACTTATTAAATAAAAAGACTATTTTATTGTACCACGAAATGGACCACATTTTACATTTTTTTCTCGTTGTGTATTATTGGACTCTTAACAGATTTACTAAGGTACATTATCATATTACTAATTTTTATGTGATTAATATTAATTCTTTTTGTTTACGGTTACTTTTCCAGAATTTTCTTATGACTTTGTTAATTCTTGATATGAAAAATGACTCGCAGCGTATTACACAGAAAAAAAAATTTTATATTAAGGAATTGTAAGAATATTGTAAGATTATGTACGAATTTTTAATTTAGAACGATGTTTATATTATTGTAAGATTGCATTGAAAATGACTCGATTGGAGTTGAAACGTTTGTTTTATTTTATTTTAATTGTTTTATATTAATTTTGCTTATTTAAATTAAAATTCTTTTATACGTTATTGGCTCTTTGCCCTTCTTTTATACTACCTTTTGTTAATAAAAAATGGATCAGAATAAAATAATCACAGAAGAGAAATTAATACAATATAATTCCTTTACGTGTACCATATATGGACAATAAGAACTGTGTGCATCAATAGTGGCGTAATGGATAAAGAGATTCATAAGAGCTGCCGCAGATAAAATTTCTATAACAGTAATTTAAGACGTGAACTTATGCTGATGAGCTAATCAGGATACTGTTTTAGATCTACATACCCTAACGGAAATAGAAATAGCAGTAAACTTATCCATAAGGCGAATTTCAACCAGTTGAAATTCATTTTATTGCGAGGTTATAGATCAGTTTACTATTATTTCGATTTAGATTACGTAGACTTAAAACAATATCCTGATTTTGATTCATCGGCTTAAGTTTACGTTTTATGGTCACCGAATTTTATGTACACAGTAAAGCCCATGATACATACAAAAACATAAGACCATAAGATGTAAGTAAGAAAATCATAACATTAGATTTGCTACTAGCTTTACAGTCTCTACCGTGATGCCAATTTGCTTACTGATTATGTCTTACGGCCTTACGTTTTTATATGTGCCATGGGCTTAACTGAGGTCCCAAGTTCAAAATCCACTAAATGAAAAAGATTAAAATATGATTAAAAATTAGAATCATTTAATAAAATTAGTTATCTGAGGTTTAGACACTGTTGAAAAAATAAACTAAGAAAAAGATTCTAAATACATTGCCATTTTTTAAATTTTGTTCAAATAATTTTAACATTAAAAAACGTTAAAATTAATGTTTTTTTTAATAAAAAAAAAGTGACAACCCATCATTTTTAATGCTTTAAACATATTTTTCAAATATTAAAGGAATGTTTTTTCAAACGTTAAATAAACATTCTATAAATATTAAAAAAAATATTTCTTCAAACGTTACAATAAATATTTTTTTAATAAAAAAGAAGGAATTTAATTCATTATTTTTAATGTTTTTAAAAATGTTTGTAAAAACGTTTTTAAATATTTTTTAAAACATTTTTTAAAACATTGTCTGCTGATTGGATATTTATACGTCTTTCATACTTGTACTTTCCAAATTATTAACTTCACAAAATACTACAATCAATAATTTATTTTCAAAATAAATTAAAATAATCTTATACTTTTGTAAAATAAATAAGTTTTTAACATTAATCTGCACATCTTACATATTGATTTGTTGTTATTAAAGTTACATTATAATGATTGTGTTTCAAAATTGACTGCCAATACTAAAAATTTATCGTGCATTTAATGTAAAGTGTAGCATTTTTAGTGCTGGCAGTAAATTTGGAACACAACTAATATTTACTGTTAGTAATATTAAAAATCTATAATGTACGTTTCATGCATTATAAATTTTGAGTATTGTATATTATATGGGATAATATGGAATACTTCATGATATTAAAGAACCATAAAATTGTCTGAATGTATATTGTAATTTCATTATACCATATATCATATTACTAACATTAACTTTACTTCACAGTTATTTTATATTATATATACAAGGTGGTTCACTTAAACGGAACATTTCGCTTATTTTTGATGATATAAAAAAAATGTTTCAGATGAAAGTGAAATGGTTTCGAGGGGGACATATTTTGGTTACGTTATTTTTTTTCTAAGTTGAGGCGTCAAAGAGATATAAAGGTTACTTTCACTTTTTTAAATAGAAGTATATAATTTTTTTTAGATTATATAATTATATATATTCCTCTAATCACTCTACATGTAAAAGTATCAAGGTAGAGATATAAAAGAATCAATAGTTTATAAAATATTTTATACTTTATTGCGGCATATATTAACATAAAATGTTAAATAATATAAATTAGTTTAATAAACTATTGTAATTTTTCGATAATCGTATCTTAATACTTTTATGAACAGAATAATGAGACCAATTGGTGAAAAGAAAACACAGTTATTTAAAAAATATATGTATGCAAAATGGATAATTTTTAAAATAAGCAACTATGTGTTTTCTTTCCACCAATTGATTTATTACATTATTTTGTTAATGAAAGTATTAAGAAATGATTATCAAAAAATTAATAGTTTACGAGTTATTTTATGTTAATTTATATAATATGTTAGAATAAGGAACAAAATACCTCGTATTACTCTGTATAATGCAAAATCGCAAAAAACTCAACGATAACTAGTATCGACGAATCATGTACTCGAAAAGGATCAACAATATTATCAATATAATTTGATCTCAATACGCATTGGTACACATGAGTTTTTTTTATTAGGAATCAGAGGCAATTTGGAGCTGCGAATAGTTTCTTACATGTATAACACTGTTATGCTCGTATTTTGCCGATGCCTATGGTATAGCAAAAAGCACGAATTCCTGAGACGATTAGGCATTCCTCTTATTACAAGATCGTCAGATTTGGATGTGAGTTGTCGGCGCGTATCTCTTGATTGCTCTATCTAACATCTTTCGCGGTGTTCTTCATTAATAAACGTTTCTTATTAAAACTTTTCTTCTTAACATTCGTGTTGTTCATTTCGGCGGTTCGGGAGTGCGTGTGCGTGTCTGCGAACGCGACTTCGTAAATCAGCCGCGCAGATGTAACAATACGTTTAAAATGTACGTTTTATACGTATAACATATATTATATGTATAAAACCATATATAATACGTTATGTTTAATACATGTCCAATTCTGTTAGGGACACATTTTGTGTATGAATAATTAATAGAACGATTAACTTTAAAATGGAGTAAAAATGCTCGTATATTTTCTTAAAAATTAACACAATGTCATGGCTTATTATGAGCTTTAATTAAATTAACTTTGAATTAATATAATTAACAAACGTTTCGACTTACAAAACCTTCCTCAGTGCTACAACAGAAATACTATTTTAAATTAATGCATTAAAGAATAACGGATACAATAAAAATTTTAAAAACCATCAATGGTGAAGTGTCAAAATATAAAAAAAATTATTAAAAAATATAAAAAATATCGAACGTCAATAAGTATCCCGCCAGATGACAATAAGGTAGGAACATTTGGATACTTCAATCAACAGTAGATTAATTATGTTTATCGATAAAGATAGATTTGTCAAATTCCTTGATTGAGATCGAAAATCCAAAACAGAAATCAACATGATAAAAATAATAATGTCATATAAAGTAAACTGTAATAACTGCAATGCATCGTATGTTGGCCAAACGAAGAGACAATTGCAGACAAGAGTTAAAGAACATCATAATAATATAAAATTAGGCCAGTCCAAGTACTCAGTAATTTCGAAAAATATCACGGAAATTAATCATGACTTTGATTGGGAAAAAGCTAGTATTCTTGATTTCGAAAAGAATTATCGTAAAAGAAATATTTCTGAAATGATACATATTAAAGAACAAAAAAACGGTTTAAATTTAATAAAAGATACTGAGTTATTGGATAACTCTTATTTTAACATACTTGACGATATACGAGAACATGTTCACAGTTTTAACAACTTGTTTTTACATTCGATTTTATTGACTTACTTTTATTTGACTTACTTTTATTTTCAAACGAGCAACAATCAGTATCTTTAATGTACTTAATTTTCTTATTCTATTCAAATTTTTCTATTGTATTTTTTTTTATTCTATTCTTTCTATTCTAATCTTTGATTGAGAGTTTAGATTATAGTATTTTATATAAATTATCATAAGTTATTATTTGATTCTGTATCTCTTATTCTCACTAATTAATATATTATCTTAATAAATCTATTTGTTCTATAGAATATCATAAAATACTCATAATTAAGAATTCTCAAATCGTGTGATACAAGTTTGTGACAAACTGGATTCTCGATCTCAACCGAGGAATTTGGCAAATCTATCTTTATCGATAAACATAATTAATCTACTGTTGACTGAAGTATCTAAATGTTCCTACCTTATTGTCATTTGGCGGGATACTTATTCGATATTTTTTATATTTTTAAATATTTTTTTTTATATTTTAACACTTCACCATTGATGGTTTTTAAAATTTTCATCGTATCTGTTGTTCTTTAATGCATTACTTTAAGATTGTATTTCTGCATTGTAGCACTGAGGAAGGCTTTGTAAGCCGAAAATTATATTAATTCAAAGTTAATTTAATTAAAGCTCGAAATAAACCATGACATTGTGTTAACTTTAAATTTCACATTATCAATAAAGAAATATAAAATAAAAATAATTAATTGTAAAAATCAAATATTTTACAATATTTTATAATGTCAGGAAATATATGTTACATTTTCATGAAATATATGTTACATTTTTAAATACGTATAAATTTTTTAAAGTGTACGAGGGCAAGTCAATAAGTTTTTAGTAAAATACATTTTTTTTGATCGATTCATTTTTATTTCTCAACATAGTCTCCTTTTAGCTCAATACACTTGATCCAACGATTCTCCAGCTTTCAAGCCATCCGAATAATATGATTTGTTCAACCCTTCAAAATAAGCCTCTGTTTCGGCGATGAGTTGCTCTCTGGTGGTGAATCTCTTTGCTCCGAACCATTTCTTCTTTGGAAACAGGAAATAGTCGCAGGTGACTAAATCTGGCGAATATGCTGGTTGGGGAATCAATTCGTAGTGGAATTCGTTGAATTTGGCCATTGGGCACGTGTGAACCCGTGCATTGTCTTGATGGAAGAGCACTTTCTTCTTCGCCAAATGGAAACGTTTTTTCTTTAAAATGCTGTTGGAACGGTCCAATAAGGCTGCGTAGTAATCGCCATTGATCGTTTGTTTCGACGGAAGATAATCGATATGAAATACCGCGTGCATCCCAAAAAACTGTGACCATCACCTTTCCGGCCAATTTCACAGTCTTCGCCTTCTTCGAAGCTGGTTCACTCGGTGAAGTCCATTGTTTTGACTGTTTCTTCGTCTCGGATGTGAAGTAATGAATCCATATTTCGTCCACAGTAATGAATCGACGCAGAAATTCATCTGGATTACGTTGAAACATCTCCAAACATTGTTTTGAAATCGTCACATGGTCGTATTTATGGTTCGCAGTGAACAAACGCGGCACTCATTTTGCCGATAGTTTTTTCATACTCAATTGTTCGTGCAAAATTGAAATCACTGTGCCATGTGATATGATCTCAATAAACTCGCACACTTTCACTCATCGATCAGTCAAAACAATATTGTGGACTTTATCGATGATTTTTGGCGTAGCAGTTTCAATTGGACATCCCGAACGAGGTGCATTACATGTGGATGTACGACCACGTTTAAATTAATTTACCCAATTATATACAGCCGCAAACGATGGTATAGATGTGCTATGAATATTATCCAACCCGGATTTTGATTACTTTCGTAAAACTTTTAAACTGTTAAACCTTTCATATATAGATATTTGATCACTGCACGAAACTCGTTTTTTTCCATTTTGCAAAAAATACAATGGTTGTTCGCTTTAATCGTCTACAGAAATGAAACCACGCTATGAATTCCGCTCAAAATTTGACAGTAATCAGCTGAAAGATGCTACTTGTCAAAAAGTAATGTAACATGACACTGCGAATGCCTTCTGACAGATTTTCTAAGAACTTATTAACTTGCCCTCGTATTTCAAATGAAATTATTAAACTACTACACATGATATTCATTTTGGTAGTTTGCATAAAATAAAAAATATAACATTTTTGTATAAGTCGGTGGGCTGCAAAAATTAAATAATTAGCAGGTATGCGATCTATGAGCTGCAGGTTGTGCATCACTGGCTTATGGAATAAGGGGAAAATACAATGAAGATTGTACATAAGTATTAATCAAGTAACACTCGATCATAATGATCATGATAAAATCGAAATGATGTCAGCTTGACTGACTTGATGAAAATTTATCTAATTTTACATCTGCTTTAACTTTGCTTGCTGACATTATGTTACTTGAATATTAAATTATAAAAAAGTAAAAAAATTAGATCCTAAATATTGTTGAATAAAATATTGAAAGAAAGAACTATAAGAACAGCACTAACGTTTCTCAGAATTCTTTTTGAATACATTTTTTGTTATAATGTACAATAGAAGTTAGAATTTTAATCCGTTTCTTTACTATCGCATGCACACGGCAAAATTTATTAATAACAAATAAAAATAAACAATCTATATAGGGCCACTAAGAATCATAGGCTGATGAAGATGCCCAACGATTAAATTCTATACCATTAGTCGAATGTAATCTTCTTTATTTTGTTGAACATTTCGGCTCTCTTTGGAGTCCTCTTCAGCAATACATATTTCAAATCCTAATTCATTGAACTTTCCGTCAAATGTGAGTCACTAACAGGTTCCTAACTGAAGTGGATCCTGATTTGACATATATAAAATTAAAATTGAGCCAATAAAAAAAAACCATATCCCAGCAACTCACCTCAAATGAGAAGTTCAATATGTCCATGAAGATTTGGAAGTTTATATCAACTAATAAATTATTGAAATAATTATCTTAGTTTTATTACACATATTAACTATTTATAAACCTTCCTCTCCGGGTAGTCAAAAACTGGAATGATTGATAGAGCTATTTTATTATCTAAATCAAAATTTTATCATAAAAATCTTAGATTAGTCAACACTCTTTTAAGGAATGATTACCCAATGGAATTCATTTTTGACACCATTTCCACAAGATTAAAATTTTTATCTTCTAGACGTATTCCTGTTGAATAAGATTCCATGTTTAACAAGGACAGTTTAGTTGAAAAATATAGAAATAACTCTTTGGTTTTTAATTTCTTACACAAATATCACGCCAGATAAATTTTTAACAATTTATAAAAAAGAAAACTTAAAACCAGCATTTTACAATAATAACAAACTCAGTAGATTCATTAAGGTCCAGAAGGATATCCTCTCAAAAAATTAGAATAAAAATGTAATATAAAAAATAACATGCAAAGATTGTAACGCGTCTTACGTAAGATAAACTAGTAAAAAATTAAATTAAATTCTAGAATTACTGAACACCGTAATCACATTAATTGGAATACCAATTCGCAATCTGTTATTACGAATCATAGAGTTGAATCGAATCATGATTTCGATTGGGAAAATGTCCAAATTCTGGATCATGAGAGATCTTTAAATAAACTTTAACTAATCTCTGAAAAAGCGCACATTCTCATGCAAAAAAATGATTTGAATTTACAGTCTGACACTGAAGGATTAAAGTATACACATTAATACGTGTCTGGAAAGTGGAGTCTATGCCAAGAACAATCAAAAATTTCAAAATTGATATATTTTTACCATTTCTTAGTGTAACATATTCTTATGTGCATTGACTTATGTATTCCCGTATGTCTGTATTCCTCTATTTCTATCGCTATCGCTATTGCTATCGCTATTTCTATCGCTATCGCTGTTACCTTCGCATTGTGTTCAGGCCTTAAAACATAAATTATAAGTCAATCACGTCTATATGACGATGCTAAATGAAATTAACCAATTAAATCATTTCGTAAAGAATTTAATGTTTTTTGAATTTTTCTTGTATACACCTAATTTATGACTTTACGATTATATTAGGAATATTGCAATGTTAGATATGACTTAATTGTTTTGTTCGATGTGTCTTTTTTCAAGTAAACAAATTGTTCATTAAACGTTTTTGATTACCCTGAGAGGAAGGTTTATAAATCGTTAATATGTATAAAATTGAAATAATTGTTTCAATAATTTATTAGTTAATTTAAACTTCCAAAGCTTCATGGATATATTGAACTTTTCGTTTGAGGTAAGTTGCTAGGGTATGATTTTTTTTTATTGACTCAATTTTAATTTTATATATTGTATATCAAATCAGGATCCACTTCAGTTGAACCTCTTAATGACTCACATTTGACGGAAAGTTCAATGAATTAGGATTTGAAATATGTATTGCTGAAGAGGATACCAAAGAGAGTCGAAACGTTAAACAAAATAAAGAAGATTACACACACTCGACTAATGGTATAAAATTTAATCGTTGGCACCTTCATCAGCCTCTGACTCCTAGTGGCTCTGCATAGATTGTTTATTTTTATTTTTTCTTTTTAAGATTTTGAATTTATATAATTTGATTTATTAATAACAATTATGAAATTGAACATTGTATGAAAAAATGGCTTGTATATTTATGACGATTACATCAAACGTCTATTTTTACATAACGAATATTCGCTATAAAAGGAAATTAAAAGGTTGCAAAAGACGATTTCCCACAATTGTCCTCGCAGTATATTCATTTTTATATGGGAATATACTATATATGCACATATGTACATGACTGCAATTTCGTAAACTCTAACTGCCACCACTTAGGGAATGAAATTCATAGAACAAAAAACATGGACCGCGTCTACATTTACTTTAATCGCTTGAACAATGTACTCGTAAGCTAGATTCAGCGATGGAGTTTTCAAATAAAGTTGTCGTTCTGAGAAGAGTGTCGCTAATGAATGCTTGTAATGTACTTGACCTTATTAAAAACGCAATGAATTGAATTCTCAGAGAGAAAAACGCAAACGGAACATTCCATTGACGAACAGCATTGCAATGCATCCTAGGATATATTTATTTATTGACATACAAAGGAATGACATTTTATGAAATAAACATTTAGGATTTTTCTCTGGTTATATTGAACTGGAAGTTATATTGAACTTCTATTAACAACAATAATAATGATAATATTGATAATAATAATAATAGCACTACAATAATAATAGGATTATGATAATAACAATAATGATTTCATAATTTTAATAATAATAGTATTATTAATAAATACATATATTAGATGTACATGCACACATACAGGAGATTTGACATGAAGTAAGTGGTGAGTGCATCATTTCTATATACAGAGTGTCCCACATAATTGTGATCACGATTTTTCCGATATTTCTGATGATTTGACAAGAATTATTTTGAATAAAAGCTGGTCAGTTTCCAATCGACTACAAATTGCAATATTAAAACTTGCAAGATATTCTTTCTTAGAAAAAAAAGTCAAAGTCATCTTAATTTTTTTAATGATACTACGTATTTTTTACTTCATAATATTGTAACTGATGTCAAGACAAGTTCAATGACTTTCTATATTATATTGGCGTTAAGATAAGTCAGACGTGTGGGATCAATGAACGGAAACGTTTTCGTGCAAAATTATTTTGTATTAAACTTTATATGTTTTTCATTACATTGTTCAGTAGAGAAAATGTACCGGTAGACAAATTGAGTCTACGTAGTCATTTCTAAATTTGTGTATTTCCGAATGTAGTTCACAATTCGTTACACACGTATATGTATTTAGTATATATGTAAAAAATGTCAATATAACTTGTAGTATTTGTAACGTAACTCGAACGCTGTTACTTTAAACGACTTAAACGACTTTATTTATTGACTTGTGTTTTTTTATAGTTTGTCATTAGAGAAAAGTAGTTTATTCTCACAAATGTTTGTCTAAAATATATTCCTATAATGAGAAAGTTGACATGCTGTAATACAAAAATCTTTTTCTACTCTAGAATATGTTCATATAAAATTTAATACAAATAAAATAATTTTTCACGAAAACTTTTCCGCTCATTGATCCTACATGTCTAACTTTGAAGTCACTAACTTGAAGGTTTAGCAGGTCACAGAACTCATCTTGACATCAGTTACAATATTATGAAGTAAAAAATACGTAGTATCATTAAAAAAATTAAGATGACTTTGACTTTTTTTTCTAAGAAAGAATATCTTGCAAGTTTTAATATTGCAATTTGTAGTCGATTGGAAACTGACCAGCTTTTATTCAAAATAATTCTTGTCAAATCATCAGAAATATCGGAAAAATCGTGATCACAATTACGTGGGACACTCTGTATATAGAAATGATGCACTCACCACTTACTTCATGTCAAATCTCCTGTATGTGTGCATGTACATCTAATATATGTATTTATTAATAATACTATTATTATTAAAATTATGAAATCATTATTGTTATTATCATAATCCTATTATTATTGTAGTGCTATTATTATTATTATCAATATTATCATTATTATTGTTGTTAATAGAAGTTCAATATAACTTCCAGTTCAATATAACCAGAGAAAAATCCTAAATGTTTATTTCATAAAATGTCATTCCTTTGTATGTCAATAAATAAATATATCCTAGGATGCATTGCAATGCTGTTCGTCAATGGAATGTTCCGTTTGCGTTTTTATCTAATGAGTCATGCCTCGTTTTTCTCTCTGAGAATTCAATTCATTGCGTTATAAATAAGGTCAAGTACATTCATTAGCGACACTCTTCTCAGAACGACAACTTTATTTGAGAACTCCATCGCTGAATCTAGCTTACGAGTACATTGTGCAAGCGATTAAATAAATGTAGACGCGGTCCATGTTTTTTGTTCTATGATTTCATTCTCTAAATGGTGGCAGTTCGAGTTTACGAAATTGCAGTCATTAATATTCATGCGTGCATACATAATACATTCCCATATAAATCGGAACAATGAACACACTGCGAGGACAATTGTAGGAAACCGCCTTTTGCAACCTTTTATTGCAATCTTTTAATTTTCTTTTATGGCGAATATTCGTTGTGAAATAGACGTTTGATTTAATCGAAATCGACTTAAATATACAAGCCATTTTTTCACATGATGTTTAATTTCATAATTGTTATTAATAAGTTTTGCCGTGTGCACGCGGTAATAAAGAAACAGATTAAAATTCTAACTTCTATTGTATTATACATTATGACAAAGGTGTATTGAAAAATAATTCTGAGAAACGTTAGTGCTGTTCCTATTACAGTTCTTTCTTTCAATATTTTATTCAACAATATTGAGGATCTTCAGAATTTTTTAATTTTTTTATAATTTAGCAATATTCAAATAACATAATGTCGCAGCAAAGTTAAAGCAGATGTAAAATTAAATAAATTTTAAGTCAGTCAAGCTGACATCATTTCGATTTTACCGTAATCATTTTGATCGAGTGTTACTTGATTAATACATATGTACATTCTCCATTATATTTTCCCCTTATTGCATAAGCCAGTGATGCACAACTTGCAACTCATAGATCGCATGCTTGCTAATTATCTAATTTTTTGCAGTCCACCGACTTATACGAGAATATTATATTTTCTATTTTATGCAGACTAAATAAATATCACGCGTAGTAGTATAATAATTTTATTTGAGATACACTTTAAAAAATTTAAAAAAATTTATACGTATTTAAAAATGTAGCATATATTTCATGAAAAAATGACATGATTATAAAATATTTGAATTTTTTAAAGTGTTTTTTCTAAATTTAAAGGTATTCTTAAGGATAACCATTATTTTAAAAAATATTGATTACTGAATAAATATTTTTTTCATAAAATTTTGGATGTGCAAGGAATAAAATTCTGTCTGATTGTTCAATAATTACACCTTTCTTTTGTTCAATCTGGTAATTAAAGTTAAAATTTAACTTCCTACTAGAATTTGTAGATTTTTTATCAAAAATAATCAAAAATAATTCCGTTTTTAATTAATAATTTAACATCCAAGAAACTAATTTCTTCATCATCGCAATATTCAACAATAAACTGTATTCTTTCGTGACACGAATTGAACATGCACAAAATTGTCTCAATTTGATCTTTTTTAGTAGCTGAAATAATATCGACGTAATAGTAAAAAGGAATAAAAAATGTTAATGTTTTAAAAATGTCATTTTCTAAGTTTTGTATTGCGCAGTTCGCTAAAATAGAAGATAGAGGAGATATAGTTGCCATAGACAAACCAAATATTTGTTTGAAAATTACATCGTTAAATTTGAAAAAAGTAGAATTTAAAACAATAGAGACACATTTAATGATAGCGTGGTATTAATTCCCATTCTTCTCTATATGCATTTCAAGGCTAATTCATTAGGAATATTAGTGTATATTGATACAATGTCAAACGAAACAATTTGATAATCTTGTTGAATAAACATGCCATTAATGCTTTTCACCAATTCGGAACTATTCTTAATGTAACTAAAATCTTTCATAATCTTATCAATAATTTCCTTTAAGAAAGTTGTAAGATTGAAGAAGGGACTATATATACAACTAATAATAATTCTTAAGAATAGCCTTCTTTATGTACTTTGCCTGATATGATTTATATCACTGTCAGAAATATGTTCTCCTATAAGTATATTGATCTATATACTTTTTATTTTTCCAACTGGTTACAAATGTCCGAATTTTCGTCGTCATTTTATTTAAAGGATTTTTATTAGTTATTGTATATGTATTACGATAAAATGCCATGCATTTTGTTGTTATAATCATTCACATCTAGTAATACAGTGGTATTATCTTTGTTAGCTCTGATAATTAATACATCCAGATCAGAAACAAATTTGTTAGATTTTCCAATACCTTTCTTAATTAAATTGTTAATATAATTATTAGGATTACTAAATTATAAATTCGTAATTTCTAAAAAGTGTAATTTCTGTAAGATAGGTATTGAGTTTTTTCTTATTATATTTTGTGTTTTAGCATCTAATTTATTTAGATTAAATTTAATATGTTTAATAAATTCAATTATTATTTTATCTTTATTAATAATATTGTTTGGTAAATTGAATCGTTGTCCTAATTGCAAAATAAATTTAACGTTGTTAGGAATATTTTTACCACTCAGATTAATAAGCCATTTTTCATTAATGTTATCAAATTTATAATTCAATTTAAATGATAACGGGTTGATATTTACGTGATATTTTTCAATCGAATTATCTACAACAAATTCCTGCATTAAAATTTTATTAATTTTATAAGAAATAAAATGAGAAGGTTGGTTCTTGTTAGCGATTTTTTAATACACATGTTAAAATTGATATTTTTTATTTTTTATTTTGTTATAAAAATTAGACATCCGTAAGTTATTAATCTTTTAACTAATTTTATTATTCTCTTGATCCCATATTTTATTAAAATTTATTTTTTGTCGATGGAAAAAGGAGTCACTTATATCTATTGATAATGCGCGATAAACAGTTCTATAACTAATATAATGATTGTAATGCTTCTTATATTGGTCAGACTAAAAAGCTTCGTTTGAAAGAATATAATGCTAATATAAAAAGCTTTCTAATACAATATAATATCTATTGTTTTTCAACACCAGCTAGAACGCGATCATAAATTTGATTGGGACAACACAAAAATTATAGATTCTGAAATATATCATATTATAAAAGAATGATATCATAGATGATACACATTAAGAGGCAAGAGTCAGGATTAAATAAACAAAGTGATACTTTGCGATTTCCTGATATTTTTATGCCTATAAAAAATTATTTCCCCTCAATATTCCATCCCTACGTAGTGATTTCTCTCTCCTTTTTCTTCCAATATATATAAATACTGTCTAAAATTGCTGACAATGTCATTGTGATTACACGAAATTTCGTACAGAACATAATCTTAACATCTTAGATAGAATATTTTTCCATCTATGGTAATATTCTTCTAACAAAATAACATCGCATTATTGTATTATATTGATAGTGTGAAAACACGGGTAAGTTTCGTGCGTGCGTGCGTGCGTGCGTGCGTGCGTGCGTGCGTGCGTGCGTGCGTGCGTGCGTGCGTGCGTGCGTGCGTGCGTGCGTGCGTGCGTGCGTGCGTGCGTGCGTGTGTGTAATTAAATAATATTGTACTTACCTTTTTTTTGTATGATATTAACTTATTGATATTTATTTTATTAGAATCTGGTAATCCCGTTTTAATATACAAGTTATCAAGAATAAATTCTTAATTTCACTGTAAAAGAGATTATGAAGAGATTAATTTTTAAGATTTCGCATTGCAACATCTTAATGTGCTAAATTGTATTTTTTAACATTTACATTCTCTCTTGATTGTATTGATAATAGTCACGACCGAAATGTTTACATGTAATTTTAAATATATGACTTGGGCGAATAACAATTTGCATGTGTGACTATATGCTCTTCCATATTTTTGTTTTATGTTATCGAGCCAACTTCAATACCTTTGTTTGTTTTATTTATATGCTCTGTATAATTCTAAATTTAAAAGATTTAAATTTATAAATAAGTATCAGAAATTTTTTTCAGATTTTCTTTGTAAATTATAAAATGAATGAAGAATTAAAAAATTAAATTATAAAATGAATGAAGAATTAAAAAATTTTAGAACATATTTCAAAATTTATGTACATAAGAGATGCTAGATGTTCAGAGATCTTCTCGCTTATATGTATAAAATGTACCAATTTCTATAAAAAAAAGTCATAAAATTATACAGAAATTCCAAAAAATTCTGAAATTTATATAGAAATTCTGAAAAATTAGAATAAAGGATTCCAAGATAAAAGGCACAAAACTTATGGAAATTGAATTTCGGTCGAATTGGTTGAAAAATTGAATTGTTGTAGATCTTATTGTCAGGATAAAAAGTGTCCGCATGACCCCCTATAATAAACCATTTCACCTCTACGAGGCACCATTTTTCAAACTAATACTATACTGAAAAAAAAATTTACTAAATTTTAATAATTCTTTGAATAATCTTAATGGAATATTTACGAAATCTAAACATATTTATTAGACACAAGAACCATTAATTTGATTCAACTATCATTTCTTTTATTTACCCAGATAGCACCGACGTCCAGGGAACTGTCCAAATGCTTTGCATTTGGACACCCAGACGTCTATACGAATACGCTGTCCGAATAAAATCCGACGGACGTCAGTTTTTCACAACTTATATAGATTTTGTTATTATTACTCATAAATTTTTTCCTTTATAGTTTTGAACTTATTTCAGCAATAATTATATTTGGGACATCCATAGGATATCCCAAAGAGATTTAAAATAGATCCAAAATGGACCTAAATATAATTTAGTGTAGTGCCATATTATTTCGCAGTTATTGCTGAAATAAGTGTTCAAAACTATGTAAAAGAGAAAATTTATGAGTAATAATAACAAAATCTAAAATACAAGTTAATATAATTACACATTTATTATATAAAACATGAACACATTTCAAATTACAATTCAATTATAATTAATTAGGAAGCTTTTGTACTTATGCCACACGGAAAAAACACTACGAAAATAATTTTCGTTTATTAATACATATATTATTAATATACAGGGTGCATCATCAAAATCCGAATAAATCGAACAATTTCTTTAAATAAAATGTTTTTAATGGAAAATTAATTATTACAAAAAATCCTTTTACATGGTATTTGGGGGATCCCTGTAGAGCACAATTATTCGATATATCTCCCATTTGCTTGAATGACGGCCTCTATTCTTGGTCTGAAGCGTTCGCACACATTCTGTAATCTAGCGTTGTCTATGCCGAATGCTGCTTCAATAATGATCCTTAATGACGTCACATTGGGATGCCGAGACTTGTTTGTGACCCTTTCAACTACGCTCCATACATCGTAGGGATTTAAATCTGGGCTATTGGGAGGCCAGAATTCCTTGGGTCAAAACATATTGACCTTGTTTGAGAGCTAATTTTGAATCAAATAACTCGTATGAGTCGGTGCACCGTCCTGCTGCAAAAACATATGACTTTCCGGACGCCACAATTCCCATCCATGGGTTCACTACATCTATCAGAACATGGAACAATTGCTCTGGGTAATCCAAAATCAATGGTTGAGTCCTTTCAACGACTGCGGGGAACCTCGTTGTGCGTTCTTTCTGAGTGACTCTTCCTCGCTGGCATACTGGAACCTTCGTTGGAGTATTCCAAAGTATATTTTGTCACAACGTCATAAACGATTGATTCGGGTATCCAAAGAACCGAATTATTTCCGTTACTGAGTGCCCAGCGCGAAGGCCTTCGATGATCGCAGATCTTCGATTATACTCCGCATTTGATTTCAACATTGCGGACATTTTGAGAATATGACTGTTTATTAGAAGTATCAGGCTTTCTCGGACGCCAACAACAACTTCTGGCGGAGGTACAATATAGCGGAAAATTTAAATTGAAATTTGTCTGGATTTTGATCATGCACCCTGTACATTGGTTATGATAATCATAAGGTGGACATATATCTTAATAGTTATGCTTTTCCGTGTATGTATAAAATATGGATTATAAATACAGATGAAATTTGAAATAAATATTGTGCGTGCGTGTGTGCATGCGTGCGTGCGTGCGTGCGTGCGTGCGTACGTGCGTGCGTGCACGCACAAATTGATAATTACAACTGCTTCGCTGCTCACCGTCATTTTTCTCCCGCCGTGAATTCGTTAGTTTCCACTTCGCCTTGCCACGTCCATGTATTTCTTCTATACTCGGGCACTAATTCGCTAACTTTAACGTATAACAACAAACCGAAAGCTCAGATCAAAAAATGGCTCAGGACTTTTCTTGGATTCTTGTCCTGTATTTCACAGTATGCTCCATTCCAGTAAATACTGTTCGTTACAGTAATATAACGTGGAAATAACGAATAATATAACACAAATTATTTTTATGATATAAAACTGTTACATATCATGCATATAATTATGTAATATGCAATGTTTACAGTATGAAATATTATTGCAATTTAATATTGTTATAATGTAACAATCAATGTTATATAAATTTTTTCTGTACATATTATTTATATAATTCAGTTACAAAACATGGTTATTGAAGAAACTTCCATTGCGATAGTTTAAAAACAATTATTATCTGAACTAGATTATTACAGTGAATTAGATTTTAGTTTAAATTATATATTTAGTTTACACATACGCACGTATGCACGCACGCATCTACACAGCACACACATACACGCGCGCGCGCGCGCATACGAAAATGAAATATTGCCCACTGATTTGTCCAAAACGTGATAGTACTCAAGAAATAAAAACATTTTTAATTAAAATGAAATAGTTTATTATATATTTTTAAATACTTTTTTATATGTTATATATTATAACTTCATAATACTACTGTGTACAATACTCTACTGCAGTGTAATATTATTACTTGAAAATATATTTTCAAGTAATAGCATCAGTATGTCTAAACATATGTTGTAAAATTCTCATTTCTTCATGACGAGATGGTAGAGTGGCAACTCAATCTCCTTATTCTATTGGCAATGGTTGACAATTTACTTTACTTCGACTCTGATTCCGAACAATATACAGTGTACAATTAGGAGAAAACTCTTCAATACCTTCTTCTAATTATAAAAAACTTATTTTAGAATTTATAAAGAACATCGAAAATAGTCTTAATAAATTACACATAAGCAAATGATTAGATTAAATGGTTAGGAACCGAATCATATCAATTATTAATAATCTCTCATCTAGTTTTAGTCAGATTGATTCTTTGAACTATAAGCTTGCAGATATGTAGAATGCACCAAAATTTTTGAGGAACAACCTGATATTATAACTAGAGCCGATAAGGATAATGCATAGTGTGATAATAGCAATGAGAAAAGAAGACTATAGACAAAAAATACTTACATTACTAAGTGATGAAAATACATATAAGATAATTAAAAAAGATCCTACTAATACTCTTTCTAGAAAATTGAAAGAGTTACTCACCAGATGGAAGAAAAAAAGAGTTCATTTCGCAACATATTTACAATAAATTGTACAACAGTGACGAGGTATTATTTGGCGCTTATGGGCTCCAAATATCCATAAACTGGGATCGCTTCTAAGAATTATCATCTCTGCTATCGATAGTCCATTATATTCTTTAGCAATATTTCTACGTAAAATATTTTATAAAATTAGTGTTGACTCATTCGATTATATAAAAAATAGTTTTCATTTGATTAAAATTTTGAGTAAAAAAACATTAGATGATAATTCTATTTTAATTTCACTTGACGTGGTTTCCCTTTTTACAAACTTTATTGATTGACTTGGCTCTTGACAGCATAATCTCTAACAGATAGCCGGTAATTCCAAAAATATTTCAAAAGACGAATTTTTTATCTCCCTAGAATTAGTTTTTAATTCTTCATTTTTTTCTTTTGATAATATTACAATTGATTCGTTTGAGCCGTGCATTGCGAGAAAAACGGCCGGAATACGAACAAAGACATGATAAAGTTATTTTTTTTCATGACAACGCTCGGCCTCATGTCGCAAAAGTAGTAAAAAAATATTTGAAAACGCTCAAATGGGATGTTTTACCGCACCCACCGTATTGTCCGGACATTGCTCCTTCTGATTATTGGTTGTTCTGAAGGCAGCATGATTTGGCAAGTCACCGGTTCACTTCTTTTGCAGAAATCGAAAATTGGCTCCAAAATTGGATCGCCTCCAAAGACGAATCATTTTTTTCGAGAGAAAATTCGAAAATTGCCTGAGAGATGGGAAAAAGTAGTAGCCAATACTTTAATTAATCTGTTCATTTATTTTATTTTGAAATAAACGCATTTTTGAACACAAAAAAACGGACCGAACTAATTTGTACTCCCAATTTATTTACAGACAAAAATTTGGAATGCCCATGAGCTCACCTCTATTACGAGTAATCGCGGATTTAGCATTATAAGATCTGGAAAAAAAGGCATTGAATACTTTAGCTTTCCATATTTCCTTTTATATTCACTACGTAGTTGACATTGCAATGGGAGCAAAAAAAAAGACATATTACAAGTTTTTAATTCGTTTCATCTTCGATTACAATTCACGATTGAAATTGGTGGAGTCAGATTAAATTATTTAGATATTACTATTATCAAGAATAGATATTACTATTATCAATATTCTTGAATATGATTGGTACCACAAGCCTACTTTCTCCGTAGGTATCTGAATTTTTTTTCTCAGCATTCTATTTTGCAAAAGAGAGGTTCGATTATAGGATCTTTTTGCTATCAATCTAATATCATAAAAGACCTTTGTCATTGAGACACTTTTAAATAATGACTATCCAATTGATTTTATTTTTAACACAATTAATGAGTGCCTGAAATATTTATTGAGTAACAAAACCTTAAAATAAAATACGAATGATATTTCCAATGAAGATATTAAGAAGTTAAGAAGTCATGGTTTATGATTTCATTTGTTTCGGAGATCTCATACAAATTCAAGCACATAATTAAAGATCTTTATGTTGACTTTGTATTTTTTAGTCTCAACAAGCTCAATTCTTTTATTAAAACACATAAAGATCTTTTAATAAAGCAAAAAAGAACGTAATTTACAAGATATATTGCGATGCCTCCTATGTCGGATAGACAGGGAGGACTTTAAAAACGAGAATCTCGAAATAACATACGAAGGAACACGAGTAATCATTCTGTTATTACCGAACACAGATTGGATCTAAACCATGATTTTGATTGGGAAGGCACAGAAATTGTTAATCAGGAGCGATTTTTGTACAAACGACGTATTTCGGCTACATATTCAGTTATAAATATGCTACATATTCAGTTACAAAAAAAAACAACTTTAATTTGCAATCTGACACCGAATTTTTACATCACTCATACATTTTGATTCTCAATAATTTACACTGATTTAAATTGCGCGCCGTTTTTGTTTTTATTATTTTTAAGTAACAGTCTGACATATGTTAGTAATACCATTCATTTTACTTATTATTTTGTACACTATTATCTTGACTCTCTTTGACTCATTTGAATATTGACCATCACAATATTCGGAACGATTGTAGTGAATTTATATCGCTAAATATGAATAATTTGCGGATCTTTTGTTTTTGACTTTGATTGATTTTTTATGTTCACGTCTTTCATGGCTACATAAGTGAGAGATTAATTTTTCTTTATAAAAAATAATTGATAACATTTTTTAAATTTGCAGATTTTTATCTGTTAATCTGGAATTGTCAACTTTTGCCAATAGAATAAGAAGATTGAGTTGTTCTACCGTCTCGCTATAAAAAAAGAAGTGAGAATTGTACAACATACGTTCAGACATACTAATGAACGGCCCGGAAACAGGCCGAAATGTTTATGCGTAACTATAATTATACTATAATTTTTTGACAATAAACGATTTTTATTTTACTACAACCGCGCAAAAAACTCGCATTGGCCCTTGTTTATTTTTGTTTATATTATTCAATTAATCGACGTAGGAGAGACCGGGGCTAGTAGATTCATTTTTCAGTTTCGAATTTTTACAGACAAAATTAAGAGACTTATCGAAAAAATGAATTCTACACCAGTTACTACATACATTTGACTACCTAATAATATTTTAATAATAAGGAGAAACTAATAACTAATATGAAAAAAATGCATTTTTCTAATGCATTCCATCTGATTCAACTAGCGCTATTACCCCGAGACCGGGATAATTCGACTAAGATTATTAAAATAAAGATTAATGTATTTTAAGCTACATCTTTGGCAACATATTAATAAAACTTTTATAAAAATATATTTTAAACAAAATTTTCGCTTCGCAGGGCAAACAATATTTCTTTTTGCAAAAAAGTTCACTTCTTGCAAAAACATGTCGAATAAACCTAGTTTTCGAGATTGAACATGAAGGAACAAAACTTATAATAAATTTACCACTGACGGAAATCTCTTTAAACGAATAAAATTTTGAGTAAGTATTATAAGAGTCGTCACTAAATGAGTCATACAGTTCCATGCTGTGATTAGTCTACTATCTCTATCCGTTCATTTTTTAAAACCATTAACAATATGCGATAACAGAGACACATAAACAAAGAAAATCTGTTGGACTTTATTAAATAAGAACTACACTTACTGTTTAAGTAGAAATCAAATATCTCAAATATCATATATGATAGTAAAACAAAAAACTTAGAATAAAAATATTTACTTAGGTGTACGATTTTTTAAAATTGTGGCAAAATTCTATCTAAATCATAGATGTGTTCGCAACGAGATGTTACAGCAAACTTAGCGGCAGTCGCTGCTACGTGCTCAGACACATTTACGCATGTCAAGCGTATTTTATTTTTAATGTAGCCTCGATTATTCTGCTTACCTCTATATTGAACTGACTTCGGATTCCACTGTTAAAGGAACTATTACATATTTTTCAAAATTAGAATTAGAAATTAATAACTTTAAATACTTTGTTTGTACCTCTTTGCTGAAATAATAATAGGTTCAGAAACAAAAGAATTATCGATTATATTGTAAATATGTTTAGATTTTGAATTACAAAATTCTAAAAGAAAAGACTGAGTATTAATAATTCTCCTATCGCAAAGATATATGTTATTTTCATACATCATATCGTAATAGTTGTAACAAGAATCGTAATTTCATTAAAAATTTTTGCAATACATTGTCTTTTATTTTATAAAAAATACCTTATATACACACATATACACACACACACACACACACACATAATTATTTTATGGTAATGTAATATAAATATTATTTTATTATATAACAAAAATATAACTTCCATTATATTGTATTACATGTTATATTTATGAGTGGGAAATTACAATTCATCGGTATATTACCGGTAACAATTATGTTTATTGCTTGTAACATTCTAATTTATTGCACTTATATAATATTAATATAACAATGTCTAGGATATACGTTTTTTTGTTACATACACACACATATATATATATATATATAAAAGAATTCTCAGTATCAGGCTGCTCCTCGTCCTGATGAAGTGGACTGCAAGGCTCACGAAACGTTGGCATTCCAAGAATGGATCTAGACACAGAGAAAACCCACGAAATAACAGTTATAAAGAACACAACAGTTATAAAGAATTCTCTTTTTCCAGATTGGTTTCTTTATCATTTTTATATTTTATAAATATAGTGTTAGGAAAAGGATTGGTGTTCTTGTTACGTTAAGTGGAACGTTGTTTTCTCTTCGTCAAAGACTTATGTCTTGTGTCTTGTGGCTTTTCGGCGATCTGTGTCGTTTGCCCTGTGGGTTGTCGGCGATTTGTGTCGCTTGCCTTGTGGCCACGCCCGATGTGTGATTCGTCAGCGCGTAATAAAATGAGGCTGTTTGCTTTGTGCGAAAATATTTTAATGCATCTTAGATTACACTCGCGTCGTACAATATCGAAAAAACTGGCGAGTAACACTACTGATTCGCACGCAAGCAGCATAGTCGCGCGCATGCCCTCTCCCTCGGTGGGCCTTACCAGCGCCACGGGAACGCTTAGTCATGTCGGTAAGCCGACGTGCTGATATTAGATCGGCTGAGCTAAACTTATCTTAACAAGCGCCGACATATAGATTATATATGAATATAAGGAGATTAAATTTTTTAAACATTGAGTGAGATTATATAATATGCATTATTATTAGGTGTACAACTTTGCTTCCGCCGTTTTTTTTCCGAAATTCGATGCTTTATTGTAAAAAACTGATTATACATTTATGATTCAAAGTATTGTTCGCTGGCCACTTTCTCCCATCTTTCGGGCAGCGTACGAGTCTCGCGTCGAAAAAACTGGTCATCTTTTGAGGTGATCCACGAATCGATCCAATTTTTTATTTCTTCATAAGATCGGAAGTGCTGGCCAGCCAGGCCGTGTGCCATTGATCGAAACAAGTGATAGTCAGAGGGAGCAACGTCTGGAGAATACGGCGCGTGGAGTAGGACTTTCCATTTCAACGTTTCCAAGTACGTCTTGACCACTTTCGCAATATAGGGTCGAGCATTGTCATGCTGCAAAATCACTTTATCGGCTCAAACGCATCAATTGCGTTCGATACTGATCGCCTGTGATTGTTTCAGTCGGTTTTAACAGCTCATAATACACTACGCCGAGCTGGTCTCACCGAATACAGAGCATGATCTTGGAACCGTGAATATACGGTTTGGCCGTCGACGTGGAAGCATGGCCGAGATTCCCCATGATTTTCTGCGCTTGGGATTATCGTAATGAACCCATTTTTCGTCCCCAATCACAATGCGATGCAAAAATCCCTTCCGTCTTTGCTTTTCAAGCAGCTGTTCACAAGCAAACAAACGCCATTCAACATCTCTCGGCTTCAACTCGTACGGCACCCAATTTCCTTGCTTCTGAATCATTCCCATGACTTTGACACGTTTTGAAATGGCTTGTTGAGTCATTCTCAATGACCGTGCCAATTCTTTTTGATTTTGACACGATTCTTGATCAAGTAATGTCTCCAATTCTGCATCTTCGAAAACCTTCTCTCTTCCGCTATGCCGGTCTTCGACGTCAATATCACCGTTCTTGAAGCGTTGAAACCACTCACGACACGTTCTTCCATTAATAGCGGCCTCACCATGAGAATTTGAGAGCATTCGATGAGCCTCAGCCGCAGATTTCTTCATATTGAAGCAGAAAATTAAAACCTCCCGCAAATGACGAGAATTTGGCTGGTAAACTGACATTTTCAATCGAGAATAACTTTATAATGCAGACACAAATCGACTAATGTTTCTATGGGGTTATGTTGACAAATGCCCAAGTTTATTGTATGACGTCTATGATCTATTTATTTCGACCACCACTTACACCATCCACTGCTAAAGACATCTACAGGAAAACGGCCGAAGCGAAGTTGTACAACTTATATATTTTAGAAATTTACTTTTCTACTTGGATTCTTGTCCTGCATCATATAATATATGTTTTTTTTTTTAATTACAACCTGTATAAATATTAGTTAAAAGTAATTTGCAGAGTTCTTCATTTACATAAATAAAAAAAATAATATAAAATCAATCTTAGTAGAGTATTTATTAGTATTTATATCCAGTCCGGATTTAATATAAATTCCTATATATAATATTCCTATATAAATACAATAGTTTATTTATATAAACTATATAAATAATATTTTTTGTTCAAAAATTACAACTTACACTGATGTTTTTTGATTATGACATTAATTGCAATAAAAGAAAAAAACAAAATAAAGTAAAACTTATCAATATAGTAATATGTAATCTAAGATATTATTATTTTTCATTCTAAAAAATACAAGGTCACATTATACTGTCCAAACGTAATAAAAACGTTTATAAAAATTTTTGTTTAAATCTAATTTTGCAATGCATATAATAATTTGTCTTCAATCATTTTTTAACACTCCTATTTATTTCTTTATTGGAATCTGTGATCCTATGATTTTAAGGGGATGCTGGAGTGTCCTGTTTTATCATTAATTATTAAAGACTCTTTTCTCGTAACTGTGTGTAGATTGAAAAATCTTTCTCCACAATTAAAGTATTGACAGCAACGTAATTCGCCAGCTACATTTGAATACGAAAAACGAAAGAAAATTGAAGACTTTCAATTTTGTTATCGGCTTCTATAGTCAACACATCACAATATGTGCTGCATATAAGAGTTTCAGATCTTGCACGTTCATAAAAAGTAGCTGGCGAATTGCAAAAAATCTGAAAGAACAATCCTATGCTTTTAGAAACGAGGTAGGGGTTTTAGTATAAGAGAAAAGAATAACCGAAAATTTCGTTTATATATTATGAGTGAAATTGACATGAAGCCATGAAACTAAGCAGTATTTTAGTTCCGCGATATTCCGACAGCGGCGCTGTCATGAAAAGTGCGTCTCTGAACCATAGAAAGGATCTGAATTATCGACCTACTCAGGCTCATATCAATAAACGTGCCCTGGTCAAAGTTTTTTCTTTTGAAAGGAAAAATATTAATAAAATAAATATGATATTAATTATTTCAATTTTGTTGAAATAATTTCTTCCTACACAAGAAACATATTAATAATATTATATTATTTACATATGAATACAAATGAAGATAATTATTTTAATTACACTGTTCTGTTTTTTACATACATTTTATTTAGTAAATTATTTATGCATATATGTAAAATAACACACACACACACACACACACACACACACATATATGTATATATAATATGTATATATAATATATGTATATATAATAGCATATATATATAATAACATACATACACATGCGTGTGCGTATGTATGCGCGCGCGCGCGCGTTTGTGTATGTGTGTGTACATATATACACACATGTTTAAACTTTATTTACTGAATTATTTACACATGCATATATCAAGGTTCGGAACGCGATATGTGTTTCGGTTGAGCTTCTATTCTGCTCGGATGTCGAAACGACAAGCGGCAATCTCGTAGCAGATAATATAGCATATAAATGAAATTTTCGAATATTCATTGTTCTTATACTAAAGGTTATAACTCGTTGCTTTCTGCAAGCATAGTATTGTTCTTTAAGGTTTTCTGTAAATCGCCGGCTATTTATGCAAGGTCTGAAATTATTGTATACAGCACATTTTTGACTCAACTCGGATGTCGAAATATCGGCTTAGTAAGAAGCGCCATTCCTCCTATCGGTCGCGCGCAAACGAAATAGTAGCGCTATTCAACTACAGAAATGGATTGAACCATTGTAAATAAATCAGCAATATATTATCAGCTGGAAACGCCATAATAATATATTTTTGTATATATAGAAATATAT
>NW_011627328.1:26541-45234 GCF_000204515.1 Acromyrmex echinatior | reverse complement strand
GCGCATCGCGGCGGGGCCCGTCACCCACAACTCCCGAGCCCCAACACCAGCCGGGGCGGCAGGCGCAGGGGGTGGTGTCCCCCCAGCGCCCGAATATAGGGTTGAAGGTGCCTAGCACCGCCCGGGGTCACCCCGTTGTCTTTTAGACGACGCCATAAAAATCCCCGGGCGGGAATCGAAGTCGGCAATAAGCCGACTGGCCTGAGGGGCTCCCAGATGTATGCTGTACGCGTTCCTGGGAGTCCCTCATGCAAGGCCAAGTAAGGACACCCGGAGGGATTTTAGTGGGTGCAAGCCCCACATAATCCCGGGCTCTCTCCCGAGGCCCGGGGTATATGTCAGGCATTTCCCCTCCGTTAACAAAAAAAAAAAGGTTGAAAAATGGCTAAGAGATGTTGAAATTGTGTATTAAACAAACAACGTACATAGCCAGGGAAAAAATCATAAAACTTTCGTATTGAACATTTTCCCGCAATTTCGCCGAGATATTCTTGCCGTACCAGGACTTTTGGAACTTTCACCTTGAAATGACCTTGACATTGATTTCAAGGTTATGGTCAAGGTCATGTTCTGACGTAAAATTTCCCGCTCTTTCCAAATCCGTAATAAAAAATAGTGGTTCCCATTTAAAAAAGTGAACTTGACTTTGAAATGACCTTCAAAGTTGTAGTCAAGGTCGAATTCAGTATCACCATTAGATAGCCAGAGAAAAATCCTAAAACTTCTGTATTTAACATTTTCCCAAAAAAATGCAATTCGCTGAAATATTTCACCGTTCCGGAACTTTTTCCCATCACTGTATAATAAATAGCGTTGATAGCGCGAACGCAGCCATAGTATGCCTTTTCGAAAACAGAGGATCGGCTGCTATCGACGATACTTAATAGGTTATTTGGAAACATTATCCGAGTGCCTCCGTCGTTTTGTCCTTGTTGTTCATCTAATAGGATTTGTATCAAATCGCCGACAGTCATTTCACCGATAACGTTTTGATCGACATCATTTGATCGACATTAATTTTGTCGACAATATTAATTGACCGACGTGGTGAAATCACTGACAATGTTAACACTCATTTCACCGAACTTTGTTTTGATATTAAATAACATCAATGATGCTTACGTATAGAAATATTACTCTACCAGTTCTTTACGTGATAAGCACAATGAATTCGAATCAAAATATTGTGGGACAAATGGCAGAAATTTTTGTTTTGCCTAATAATATATGCGTGCGTTCGTGGGTGCGTGCATGTTAAATTTTTTTATCGGAAATTAAGCCGTTTAGGACACATGTTTATATGGATTTTTTTACTTGAAATAAACCAAAGAATCTCTGTTGAATATGGCAACATACTTAAGTAACACTCTGTATATGCTTATTTTTCAATTTATATAGTATTTAATTATTTCAATGTACAGTTATACACAATCACCTTAGTTATTACTTTATAATTTTTTTTTATTTTATATGTATAATTATTATATTAAAAAAAATTGTTTAATATAATTCTCTAAATTATTGTAAAATAAACAAGTTTTGTTAATAAATTTGTATCTACATTTAATGTAAAATTATTGATAACATATTATGTGAAACGGTTCCAATTACCGCGCTGTCGATATAAATATTGTCGACGAAACGAGTGTTGATGTAAACATTGTCGGTAATTTCACTATGTTGATCAATTAATGTTGTCGGCAAAATCAATACCGAAATTAAAGGTCAAACGGTGTTTGGTCGATTAGTTAAAAACATTGTCGATGAAATGATTGTCGATGATTTGACAAATTCCATCCAATGTTAAATAAGGATAAAATGATACATGGGGAACTTAGGTGATGTTTCCGAACGCAACTAGAAATGATAAACATTACGCCTCTTGATGCTTTACTAGAGTTAGTAAGAATCGAATTAATGATCGATAGATACAGAGAACATTCTTGCCATTATGATATTTGTTCTTTGTTGGACACTTGCGGCAAACAACTTCAGATAATAACATTCAAATAATATTTAATGTTAAAATTATATAGAAAATTTTTCAGTATATTGATATTTTGCTTTCTTAATAAATAAATTTTAAAATGTATCCTTGAAGTAAGTTTAACAAAATATGTATCGTTTATGCAGTGATAACATATGCATTTAACAGCCATTTGAGGAACCATACAATTTAAAAATAAATGTTTATAAGAATACATTAGGTTTTGCGATCATTGTTGACACAACGCTCGTATATGCAAGTAAAGCGGATTAAACTGAGATTGAGATCTTATATATCATTCTACTTTTTTTTGCAATATTTAACGTGACATTAATTTCGAAAAATCGCCAAATAACACAAATAATCGTCAAATACAAATACATGACGTAATAGAAACACACAGTATGACGAGGCCTTTCCTTTTATCACTCGTATGTTTTCAAGACCGCTTGTAGTAAACAATTCATGCACGCTTGACAGTCTATGACAATGGACAATCTTATCTTGTTGCGCGCTTGTATTTGGCGATAGGCCGTGTTATTCCGATATCTCTGAAAATATATTGTTAACTATTGTAAAAATTGTAAAATGATATATGAATTCTCATACTTAGTTTGTTCTACGTGCATATGAGTATTATAACACTAATTATCGGATACCTGTATAAAAATACAAGTAATTAAAACTTTAATAATTACACATTCAAATAACATTCTAATTAATCCATTTTTTCAAAGCATACACTACATTTTCCATATTAACTAAATACTTTTAGAGCAGTATTAAATTCAAAAATAAATTTTTGAATTTGAAAGTAGGATGGTCAATCGGCATAATTATATAATAGTAACAAACAAATAACACTAAACGTTACTAAACATTTATATAAAAATCTTTGGTAAAACTCTTGTTTAGGCATCTTCAATGCCTTGACTTTGATATTATAAATAGATGTTATAAATATAATGGGGTATGTATCGTTTACGATATACATAGTCATAACTTATGAATCGTTTTGTTGTACCGCTCAGAATGCAAGGGTGCCGTTCCGGGCACCATTTATAGAATTTATGGGTCAGCCCCCCCTCCCCTCCCCCCCGTTAACCAGTCGCTCAGGGCGTAGCGGAATCACAGACGTGGCAGTATCGTTTGGTAAGGGCTCGAGGTCCTCCAATTAATATAAGCCAGCGTTCGTGGTGTAAGAGGTTTTATTGTTACTTGTGAGTATTTGATGTGTTACAATCTTACGATGTCTCATAATAGTGCTCACAATAACGGAGATTCTCACAGTAATGTCTTCTTTACTTTACTTTACTTTAACCGTTTCTTTACGAAACGGGATGCCCGAAGTTTACGTTTTTATATATACAAATTAGCCGAATTAATGCGTGGTTGCATTTTAAAGTAAAATATGTCGTCGGTTTTGAAATCAAAAGTAGGTAACTTGATTTGTGATGCTTTAACTGCTGATCTGCAAAGAATCTGCAGACGTAGATTTTGAGTATGACCTATTTGGATTATAACATCCTTCTCCTATTGAAAAAAGAAAACGGAGGATTGACGTTTTCTTTTTTTTTTCTTACACGGGATTTGTTACATTCGCCCCGCGATTCTTCCGTTTGTTGATAGTATATACAATTATTACAATAATTATAATAATTAATATATTGATAGTACTATTCGAAATTGTATATATAATAGGTTCCGGCAGAAGGTGGTGAATTTCGTGCGTTTTTTAATTCTGTTGTTAAATCTTGTAGTTTGATGCTTAGATCCATTAATTCTGTCGGGTCATGAATAATTTTTCTTAATTTTACTACTTCCAGTTGGCTTTAGTCCTTAAGCTCTAGCTGATTTCGCAAATGGGTTTTGTACTCTACGGGTAAGTGAGTTTGAATGGTTCCTATTGTTTTTACAGTCATGTCCGCCATGTTGTTAATTTACATTCTCCGTATAATGCAATTTGTCCCATTCTTACAATTTTCGTTCTATATTCCTCGCGATTTTTATAGTCTATAGTAATTATTTGTTCTATAGTAATATTTTGTATAAGGTGGAGTATAATCATGCTCGTTGATTTTCGAGGGCTATCCATATGGAATGATTAGATTTAATATATCGCGTATTACACAATATCTTAGAATTTTGCACATACATTTGAATTTCATATAACGAATTGGTGTTTTCGTAAAGTATTGATGTGTTCGCAGATATAAGTATAGTCAATTTGTTTATATCTTATGCTTAAATCTTCGCGTGTTAACGTCACATAATGCTGATTTTCGTTATCTACGGCTATTATGGTCTACTTCAGTCAGAGTGAATACATTATCGTGAATACATTATCGTGTGGTCGAGTGTGAGTAATGATATGACCTTGAGTATATCATATTTCGGATAAGAGATTAGAGGGAATTTCAAAATGATGTATATTTAATTCATCATAATACGTACTGACAGTGATGCATTTTTCTCAGCCAATTTGACTCGAGGACCTGAAAGAGAAATGGAATCCTAATGGTTCTTTAAAGGCTGGTTACGATCTCATTTATTGGTGTAATCCCAGGATGTAATCTTCCTTTTTTAACCGTATATTTTATATTTCTTTCTTTTGCTTTCTTAATCGTTGCTATTCAATTATACTGTAACCATGTTGTCTCATATATCGCTACAGTGTGCTGATTCAGTTCATGGTGTTGTAAATCAAGACGAGGTTGTTGTGGACGATGTTGAATTTACTGACCGGGAGCTTCAAGATTTGTTGGACTTCATTGAGTTTCTTAGCGAATCCTCGGAGGAGGAGGATACAAGAATAAGATGGGATAGATACCTATGCTTAGACACATAACTTATATATATATATATATATATATATACATTTTTTTTTTCAACTTCCTTCCATCTTCTTTATTCAATTAGTGTTCGATAAATCCTTTTGGGCGATGTGTATGCATTTAATTTTTCGTACTATTTTTTTCTTGTAATTGACAGCTGATAGTTTCTCGATAATTTCATATGATCCTGTCCATAATGAATTTTAGATAGTGATCAGACGCCTTATGCGTTCGACTCGTGATCTACTGTTACGAGTTCAAATTCGCCGGCGCCCAACATAGAGCTGACTTGTTTCGAGGCAGAAGGCAATCTAATTACTTGATTGTCTTAACATTATAGACAAGCCAATATTCAATCTTAATCTTAATCCTAATCTCAATCCCTATCCTTATCCTTCCAGAGCGTGCGGCTGGAGACAAGACGCAAATGAGTAGGCCTCCTTGTGGTTCCCTGTGAGCGAGACTCCTCGAGAATTCGAGACGTGTCGCGGCGAAAATGCTCATTCCTGCAGAAATGCCCTGCAGGCGCTTCTGGATTTTTCCATCGCCCTTCTCGGGGCGGCTTCGTTGGATGGTGGATGGTAGTCTGTTGTATATACCTTTGTGGGTGAGGTGGCATGTTTGCTCCGACTTCGGGGCCGATTAACAATAACTGTTCATAATGAATCTAATTTTTTCAATAGACCTCTTCGCAGAGGAGCAATTTCGTCGTGGAGCAATACTTTGTATCCTGATTTGAATGAGAGCTTTAGTGTCTTTATCGTATTGTTGTTTGGCAGTTAGTTTAACTTTAATTATATATTCTCTAGCGATTTGATTGATTGCCCGCTTTTTTAACTCCTTGGCATAATCATCATAACAGTACGTAGGATTTGGAGATTTTATCAGTGTAGAAGTACGTTGCTTGATATCCAAAAACTAGTTCGAATGGAGTATACTGCTGTGTGTGGAGTAGTGTTCTATGTGAACATGGGATATGGAACCCATTCATCCCAGTCCGTTTGATCCGCGTTAATGTAATGTCACAAGTACTCTGCCAGAATACGATGAAAGCTTTCTAACGCACCGTTGCTTTCAGGATGATACGCAGTTGTCTGTACTTTACTGATTTTCAATAGTTTACAGAGATTTTTAAACATTTCACTTACGAAGTTTGTGCCCTGATCGGTCAATACTTTGTCAAGTATTCCATATTCAAAAATAATTTTGAATGTAAATTATTTTGCTATTTCGGCGGCTTCTTGATTTGGTATGGGTAGCTTTACTGAATTTAGTGAGATTATCTTGGAAGGTTAATATATATTTATTTCCATGATTGCTCAGCGTTAATGGGTCGACGATGTCTAAAGCACATTTCTCGAAGAGTCGTCGTATCTGTGATTTCCAGTGACGCCTTTGTTCTCCTTTTTAATTTGTTTTTCTAGCATGTTTCGCATCTCGCGATAATTTTCTACGTATTTAGTTAATCCTGGCCAATTGTGTTTCAATCGAATCCGTTTAATAGTTCTTGTGTTCCTTGATATCCTCCTAAAAGTGAGTTGTGATATTCATAAAGTATTGTTTATCTACATCGTTATATTCATTTTATCGTTCTTTCCCTCATGTGTGTTTTCGTTTGTCATCTTCTGAAGTAATGATATGCATCGGTGAAGTAATGGTATACATCGGCTTAATGTGTCCACATTCATGTGCATCTTGCCTGTACATGAATGAATAATCTCGTAATCGTATTTCTCTAATTTGAATCTCCATCGGATTAATCATGATCCAGGGTCAGTTACATTAAACAACCATACTAAAGGCTTATGGTTACTATTTTAAATTTTATGCCATACAATTACGGTCGGTAATGCTGTTATAAACTGCCCAAACGATGGCTAATAATTCCTTTTCGGTAGTGTTGTAATTTGAAAGCTCGGCGACCTGCCTCAGGACTAGACCTGGGGTTGGGTTGCTGAGCGATTCCTATAAAGCGTCCCCGGGAAGTAGCGTTTTGGCGGCACCCGAAGTGTTGGCCGACCAGTGTCGCGCGTATAGGCGACGCAAACTGGAAGTAGCCTAGGCTACGACAATCCGACCGATGATCTTGATTGGTACGGGGACTGTGGCAATTGCCCGAGCTCAGTCATGCCTAGGACTCGCGATGGTAGTGATTGATAACTATATGCTGGCTAGGGACCTCTAGCTCTGACGAGTGAGCTACGTATCATGTTCAGGAACCAGTCTGCTTAGCTGGTAGAGAGTGGATAGTCGCTCGCTCTAACTAGTGAGTTGGGACCTACATCCCGCAAGCGCGACTGGGAGTCTCGGCATAGTCGTGACGCGCTGATCAAACGTATTCCAGATCCTGCGCCCATGGAGACCATGTGAGTTAAGCTTAAATGCAGATATGTAAAATATTCACACATTGTTGTTAGTCATAGGAATTTGATGGTAACCAGATGTTAGGTCTAATGTAGTAAAGTATTTCGCACTTCATAGTGATCCAATATATCGATTACATTAGGCAGAGAAAAAGAATCATCTATAGTTAAGTCGTTCAATTTTCTAAAGTCTACGATTATGCGTAATTTAGGAGTTCCTGTTGCATCAGTCTTTTTGTGTATTACAGATAATGGCACGTTCCACTGACTATTGCTTGGTAGTATTATTTCCTCTTTAAGCATTGTGCGTATTTGCTTGTGCACTTCTTCCTTATGCTTCTCGGGTGTCCGACGATTTCAGGTTAACGCACTGTCTACCTGCGTGTAAATTTCATGTGCGACAATATTAGTATGCATCAATGGATCTTCTTTCAAATGGAATATGTCATTCTACTGCATAGATTTCTGTTATACTCTTCTTTTTCTCAACATTTAAATGTTTTAACTTTAAAGTATTTTCGATGCAGGTGTTTCTTGAAATTGTCTTAATTTTTTCTTCTTCTTCTCCTTTTTGTATAGACGACTCAAATGTCTGCCGCTATTTTTATTGGAGTTACGCAAGGTACTTGTATTTCTACATGCGTCTCCGTGATATTTATGATCAAATAGAATCAAATAGAAATGATTTTTCGGCTGTACCAGACAGTCAAATAAATACTCCTAGTTGTGCTTCTTCGGCTTGAATTATTCCCGTATTGTTCGTAGTTGTGGTGGCTTTTATGATTGCCTCATACCTAGGTTGATTCTTATTATTTTGTAGGGATATAATTTCAATATGCCGTCTCCTATTTTTAAAAACTTGTTGGTTGTTTAGTCGCAATTCACAAGATGTTTTCGTAGGAAATCAACTCTAAGTATGCCTTCGTAGTCGATTGGAAACTCATCTGCAATTACGTACATGGAATGCTGTATCTGACGTATTTATCTAATAGTATGGTAGTAGTTATTTCGTGTCCTGTTAACTCCAACTAATCTTGTCTTCATATATTAACGTTTCTCTGTTCAAATTCCGCAGTTTTACGAGAGTTACTGCTCCATTGTTGAAAAGAAATTTAATTTTTCCTTTCTTGAATTCTTTGATTTGTAAATTTATTAAATTCTGCCCTGTACTGGCTCGTGGCACCTCAGTGACTTGCGAAATTTGGTAGTCGCGTGCAAATTTTGGCGGTTTCGTCTTTGCGAAATCGGCTTCTTCTCTTCCTTCCAGCGCCATTTTATTTTTTGCTGTACTCTGTCTTCGGGTTTTTCCGTTATGAGTTTTCATGCTTCCTCTTGATGCGGTTCCTGAGCGTCCATTTAATGTCCAGCATTTGTTATAAATGTATCCTGTCTTTCAATAGTTGCAATATTTTGTAACTGTATTTATGTTACCTTGTCCGCTCGACTTTGGCAACAAATGTCGATCAACGTATCTGCTGATTCGGCATTCTTGACCAGTGTGTCTCATTTTCCCACATTTTTGACAATATCCTCGGTGATGATTTGACAAGTTTGAGTATCAAGGGTTGCTACTAAGTAGTCCCTTGATTTTTTTTTCGGCTGTGACTTTTTTTCCCTGCTACTGCTTCTTGCAGTGTAGCATAATATTGTAACCTCACAAGTAGTTTGATTTCATCTTGCAATCCTATTTGGAAATTTTGTAGAGCTTGTTTTTGAATAGTATCTAGAATTATGCGTTTTTATTCATTGTTATGCCCCTGTTCTTCGATCATCAACTCATATAATTCCATTGATAAGTTATCAACTCTCAAGCTGTATTGTCCAGCGTTTTCACTCGATTTTTGTTTAATAGTATTGAATTCTATTTGTAAATGAATTGTGCTTCTTTTGCTAAGATAGCAAGTTAGCTCCGATTTTAAACTATCTATTACAGCTTGCGCTAATTCTCGGGTCGGTGCTTGTCGCTTTGCACTAGGCAGAGTGTGGTGCATTTCTATGACCGTATTATCTCCGTAATTTTCTTCGGGATTAAAAATGCTATCGTATGACGTATGGGAGTATTCCCGTCTGAGAGTGATTCTATTAGAAATTCTGCTATGATTTATTCTGTCTCGCCTATCGTCTGTGCTATCGTCACTAAACGTAGGGGTATCGTTGTCATTTCCCGATTCGAAATTTATGATCTTGTTATTTTCACGAGAGTCTTGCTCTTCGCTTGAATTTAATTCAATGAGATTTACTTGGGTTTTGCGATTTACAGTGTTTTCGCGATTTTCGCGGTTGTCACGATTCTCGCGGTACGTTCCGTCTGCTACAGGTGGCGAATTTAATTGTTATATTGCGCACTACGCTTGTGGACTTAATAACCACTATGTTCGGTAAAGAGTTATCAGTATTGTTCGACATTCATGCGGTTTACAAAAATTTTCGATTTATTAGTAGAAATACAGTTAGTGCTTATAGTTTGCTTAGCCTAGGCTGCATGATCAACTCGTTCACCGATGTTGAGGTTGGTCGATGTGTTGAGTGTTAGTCTACTCTGCTTCCGACATGCGTTGTCCTTAGGTGAATTTCAGTATAGTAAGGTTGAATCCCACCGCTGCCACCAAATGTTGTACCGCTCAGGATGCAAGATTGCCGCTCCGGGCACCGTATATAGAATTTATTGGTCAGCTCTCTCTCTCCATTTATACCGTCAAGGTACGACATGCCGCTCAGGGCATGGTGGAATCACAGATTGGACGTGGCGATGTCGTGGTAAGGGCTCGAGGTCCTCCAATTAATATAGGTCAGCGTTCGTGATATGTGAAATTTTATTATCACTTACGAGTACTCGATGTTATAATCTTACGATCTCGCAGTAACGAAGATTCTCACAGTAGTTGTGTGTCTTCTTGACTTTTCGAATTCGAGGCTTACGTTTTTATATATACAAATTAGGCCGAATTAATGCGTAATTGCATTTTAACGTAAAGTATGTCGTCGATTTTGAAATCAAAAGTAGGTATGATTTGTGATGCTTTAACTGCTGGTTTGCAGAGAATCTGCAGACATAGATTTTAAGTATGACCTATTTGGGTCATAACAGTTTGAAGAACAGTGTACTTAAAATATAAACGCTAAAATATTATTTGTTTATCAGAATATTTAATATTTGTTTAAAAGAATACATAATTGTGTAATTATTGTTACAACGATCGTATGCAGATAGAGCGGATTAATCCGAGTCTGAGAATTTTTGTACCATTTTGCATTTTTTCGTGATATTAGTTTCTAAATATTATCAGATAGTACGGCGTACCACCAAATACAGATGCGCTCTGTGATGAATAACCTAATGAGATGAGAAATCGATCAGGTCATTTCGATCGGAATTATTTTTTTTCCTAAAAAAGCAATAGAAATCTTATAATTGAACAATTCCGATTGGAATCCATTTCAAATTTGTTCCATGACAGGTATTCAGATCGAGTTTATCCGAAAGTACTATGATCTCAAATCAGAAATAAAAGTAGAGCTTATGTTTCAAGATTCTTCAGAATTTCGTTTCTTATCCTTACCCTATATATTTTAGGTACTATCATCTAAATCTTCGTTCAATGCAATAATTCTCGAAATATGTATCATACACAGACAATTTATAATGTCGGTCTTAAATTATATGTTTAATAAATACAAGAACGATTTATATTAAAAGCATGCTTTGAAGACGAACTAAACTTTTCGTCATATATATTGATTATACAGACAGGTGAAAAAGAATGGAAACTCTTTAATATAAAACCTTTAATATAGAATATAAAATATCTCGTAACGTAAAAGTCAAACTGATAATATCAGTGCACAGATCATTGCAACTTTTATTGAAAGCACTTTTCTGTGAAAATGGTATATTTCAAGATTTTTTAAGATTTCCGCACTTGTTCCTCCTACCCTGTATAATTTAGGTACTATCTTCAAAATCTTCGTTTAATACACTACTTCTCGAAATATGTGTCATACACAGACAATTTATAATATTGATCTTAATATGTTTAATACAAGAACGATTTATATCAGGCTAGAAAGCGTCGATCGGAAAGGCAATTTATCAATTAAAAACCGACAGTCAAGTTTTAAAAGAAATCGGCCATTCAATAGACACAAAATGGAATAAGAAATTACGAGTACAAGTGTGTCTGCGAGAAAACTAAGCGCCAGACAAAATATTAATGTGGAAGTAGATGCGACCTTTAGTTACTGAATTTTAAACTTTGCAACTGTTTTTTCTATTATCAATAGTGTTCTAAAATGTAAAAAATGTAAAAAAGTGTTCTAAAATGTAAAAAATGTAAGCGATGTAAAATTTTAGAAAATGAGCATTCGAGAATTTGAATTTAAGCTATTAATTATTTGGGACTCATGCGAATCAACGATTGCATGTAAATTCCTTTTATAAACGGTTATGCTTATGATATAAACAGGCAATTGAGTTTTGCGTTTAGATTATTAGGAATCGGTCATAGTGGTATTAAAAAGTTTTGTGAACTAATGAATTGATTTCGACATCGAGGCCTGTTTTTCAATCAATGTACGAAAATTATTAGGTGTTGGAATTAATTCGTAGCGTTTTACAAGTGATGGGAAGTACTTTCATTAATGTATTTTTTAATGCTCATGTGAAATAAATAACATTCTTTCATTAAAAAACGCTACGAATTAATTCCAACACCTAATATGAATAACGTTCATTGTGCAGTTGAGGCTGTTTCTAAGTTATCCATGAAGAATCCTATTGATGAAGAAAAAAAAAACGAAATCTTGAAGAAGTAGTCCAGGATTAACAATTTCGGGCGATGATACTTGGATGAAACGGGGATCTTCATCACTATTTGGTGTTTCGACTTTGATTATTATTGTGGCAAAATTTTAGATTTTGTTGTAAAATCTGCGTACTGCAAAGCTTGTGAAACCTGGGAAAAATTTTCTTCCAAAGTTGAATATACATTATGGAATGAAACACATGCTAAAGAGTATAATGTCATGAAGGATCATCGGGTAAGATGGAAGTCAATGCAATTATGGAAATGTTCATCAGGTCGAAAGAACTGTACTCTGAACAATACACAAGGTATGTAGGAGACGATTCTAAAACATACAACGGAATTGTTAATTCGAGGCCTTACCAATATTGAGAAAAAAGAATGCATTTGTCATGTGCAAAAAAGGATAGGAAGTCGCTTGCGAAATTTGAGAAAAAGTCGAAAAGGTTCAGGTAATAGAGGAAAACTTATTGATAAACTGATTAATGAATTAGCTGCATATTATGGACTTGCAATCAAAAGAAATTTACATAATATAGACAAGATGAAGAAAGCAATATGGGCTACTTATTTTCATAAGATTTCTACTGACAAGAAACCGCAGCAAAAACTCAGAAGAATGGTGTTTGTGGCAGCGCGCAAAATAACACTGTAAAGGACTACAAACACAAGGCTCCACTTTCCAAAGAAGTACAATTTATCCGGATCTTACTTCGGATGATCTTCTGAAAAGATGTGAAGGAGGATTCACGCAAAATAATAACGAGAGCATGAATTCGTAATATGGTCGATCGCTTTAAAGACAATGTTCTGCGGCAAAAAAACCAATGATATTGCATCATGTATTGCTGTGAGCACTTTTAATGATGATTATGACATCTTATTAATCATGCAAACGTTAAATCTTGCAATTGGAAGAGAAGCTTTCGATTATTGCAAGAAAATGGACAACCCAGCAAACATGACTTGGCACTGTTATATAATTTTTTGTCATTATTCAGATGTCTCTGTTTTATATTATACATATCAACAAAACAGCTTTGTGGCGTAAATGAGATCTCCTGATATAAATATGATAATTTTGTTACATGTCTTTGTTATATATTTAGCACATAACATAATTATGTAAATTAAATGTAATTAAGTTACATCCATATACCATTCTATGAATGAGACATAACAAATACAAAATACATTTACATAACTAAACCATGATGGAAAGAGATACATAATACATGGTAAATAATACATGTTTTGGTTACATCTGCAGAAATATATATTATAGTCTGTAACAGTTATATCACTAAAATTATGAGATTGTACTTTCCTAAAAAATTACATCACTACGATGTAATTTCATTAACTATACGTCACTTTTTCAGAGTTTGAGCATATTATATTTGTTTTTGCACTTTGGGAAAAGTGACTTTGTTATATAAACATATTTAAGAGATAACAAATGTGATAAATTGATTAGAAAACGATCGAATTAAAAAGTACTACTGCAAATTATTTCTCATTATTCGTCAATATAACAAATAATCAGTATCATTAACAAATAAAGTCTATCCAAAAGATAAGATTCTACCCAGCAAACGAGAATGGATTGAAATCAATTGAAATGGATTCAGATTTTCAGAAATATTGATTCACGAATGTTAAAAATGCTTTTCAATCCTGAATGCATTTTTATTCATTTATAGGAATTGCATGGAGCATATCTCTATGCCTTTCAATCTAAAAATAATATAATATTAGCTTTTTCTATGCATTGTGAATACAAAATTTTGAATAGGAAATGCAATTTTTCAATCCAATTGCATCCAATTGAATCTAATTGAATCCAATTAAATCCAATTAAATTCAAAAATAAATATTCGTTGTTTAAAATACATTTAGATAGAAAAAAATTTCAATCCATTTTAATCCATTCTTGTTTACTGGATATATAATTTGCTTCTATGATGCTATCAGTTAATTATTTTTGTGCAATTAAATAATAATATATACGATTGTTGTGTAGATTTTTCCTTTATAGATACTAAAAATATAAAGAATAAGTATTTAACATGGATAGATCATTTCCTAATTAAATGAATAAATATTAGCGTATTATTTCGTTCCCATGTAACCTCTTCAAATATTAATAATATTAAATTGTCAGCAAAGATATGAAATTAATATAAGGAATGGTTAGGTAACAGGAAGTATAAATAACATTGGCAATGACTCGATCACAAGCGTGCGATTAGCTTAGCGTAAGTGTATTAAGCTATTGTTCTAGAGATCTTAGGTTCAAATCTTGGCGGCGATGCGATGCGTTTTTCAATAATTAATTGTAGTTAAGAAGACAAGAATATAGGTATGCAAAACAGTAAATAATAAATTGAACTGAGTAAATAATAAATGTAAATAATAAATTGAAACCAAAAGTAAATAATAACAAAAAAATTATTTTTTTCATTAAGATATAACCGTAATTTTTTTATTATAAAAAAAATAGTTTTTATTTAAGAAAATTTCTTGTTACATATAAAAAATATATTTCTTTCATTTAAAAAAAGAGTTGCAAAATTACATAAATTATTTTTTTAATTCTAATAGCAAGAAATAATCAAAAAACTTCTTCAAATCAAAGAAATTGAATCTATGCCAATAAGTAACAAATAAATAATAATTTCATCCATTTGTGATGTCACAGTGACAAATTTTGCTTTGCGTAAATGTTATATGCATTTCATCTCAATACATAATTGTTTTATGTCAATCTTATCACCGTTTTTAAATCGTATTTAAATCATATCACTGTTACTATTTAATTACTACAGGTAAAATGGGACGACAAATTTAAGAACATTCTCCGCAAATTCACGTAATTTTGTCATAACAATGATGATCCAAAAAATTAAGATTATATATGAGTTACGAGTTTGAGATGTACAATATATGTGTTTACTGGGAAGCGACGAATTAGTCACGCGGAGATCCGAGCGCAACAACTTTCAAAAGACGTGCAACAAATGCTAAAAGCAGCTCGGGTTCAAACAAATGAGGAATTTGCAAACGCAGAAAGAACTCTTTATGGTTCTGGAATAGCTCATTAGAGGTAAATTAAAAAAAATTGTTTTATTTTAACATACAGTTTGTTTAAAACTTTAAACGCCTTTTTTCTCGAAACCATGTTTTTTCAACTTTGCATCAAGCAGATTTCTGCGTCTATTTGTCCGATTGTTTTGAATTTTTACAGAATTATTCTTAATAATATTGTCAATCGTATAGCATAGGATATTTTAATTTTTCAGGATTTTATAAAAGTTTGAAGTCAATCATTTTATAGTGAAAACTTATACTATTTTCAAAATGTCGCCATTTTGTTAATTTTCAAAAATTTTTAAAAATCCTACGCTACATGTTAAACAATATATTTTTATGCATATTTTTTTAAATTGGACCGATTTTTTATGTTTCAGGCGCCGCTAGTGTTGGGGGCCATGAGACCATGACAATAAAAACATTATGTATTATGATTGTTTAAAATTAAATAATTTGCTACATTTTTTAAAATAAATGACATGAAATAACGTTAATTTAAAGTTGCTTAATAACACCTAAAAAAGTTATTCAATTTTATCAATAATTGCTTGAGAAAATCACTTCAAAGTTCATCTACTTATTCAATTTCTCAGGATGGTATACCCCGTTAATACAAGAATGGTTTATTTCAAATGCATGTTTTGAAGACAAAGTAAATTTTCCGTCGTACATGTTATATAATTATATAATTTTGAATATTATCCTTGAAATATTCGTTTACATTAATCCTTGAACTATATACATCATATATGAAAATCTGTATAGATATTATTGGTCACAAAGTATGTGTTTAATATGAGGATAACCTCAATTTTAAACGCATGCTTTGAGATAAAAATATCCGTCGTAGAGATAAAAAGCATGATTTGAAGACTGTTCCTAAAGCATCTGTTTAATATTTTATGTGTGCTCAAATCATGCGTTGTGCAATATAAATATATAGTTTTGAAATTACAGCTTTATAGGATATTTAACTTCTCGTGTTTTGAGACTATAACACACGTTTTTATGATTTTAAATTGAATGGTTTCTCAAACTATGAGAAACATATACAGTGTCCGCCAAAAGTTCTGAGCCACCTGAATTATTTCTAAATGGTTTGAAATATAGGATTAAAATTTACAGGGATGTAATAGGATCATAAAATTTGTCATTTAACCTTGAAAACATCCATCTTAACATCTCAGAGGGAGAGAGAGGACGGAAAATTTTAAATGGTATGTGAGGTCGAGTGAAGGCTCGTTTGAAAGGGCTCTCCGAGATGAAAACAACGCGGGCTGACTGAGTCAGCCCGAAGTTTCTACGATTTTTTTTCGCAGTTATGTGCGCGCGCGCACGCAATTTTTGGAATGCGGCTCACATAAGTACAATGGTTGCGTGATGCATATTTTTTGATCGGATCGTGGTGCGGGTGTGGCGAATATCGGATACATTCGGAGAACCCGGCCATAGCGTTTACATTCTCATTACATACGATAAATGTTTTAAACATACTTTTAAAAAATTTGTTTAAAATATTATTAATACATGATATTCATATAGACCATCCTTAACTAATTCAATTAATTTCAAGATTATCTTAGGGAAAATTTTAAGAATCTTAAGAATTAAAGATGTTAATTCGAGATACTCTTTAATTGCGGCCGGATTTCCAGTATTTTGACTGACCCCTTTGAAAATATGCTTTTGATCAATTATTTTAATAATATCTTATCAGTAATACAATTCGTATTCTAATATACATTGCCAGTACTGAAAATATGTATTATACGCAACATGCACTACAGATTTTCAATATTTTCAGATGTTAGCGGAATACCATCATAAATCATAATCAATATGCATTTCCATGTTACCGAGATTACTGAGATACGCCTAGAGTCACCGTAGACATTAGGCATTTTTAGATCTGGCATGTACACATTTTCTAATTTTTTACGGAATCTTTCCCCCAATAACAGGGTATTGCAAATACGTACTAAGCAAACTTTGCAGGCGCAAACACGGGAGGGGGGGAGGGGGAGAGTTTAGTAAGTATTGACTCCGCGGCGAAGGTAGCAACGGCGCCTTTATATCAACAAATCTAAGAGCATACCAATTATGATGAAGTTGGCTAATAACGTTACGAAAAGAAGTTAAAATGACAATTAAAGGTGAAAAATTGAGCCGCGTAACTCATCATATTGTCTAATAACTGCAATGTATTATGCACTACATAGTGATAGTATTGCATCACATCATATAGAACACATATTGTATATACTATAAATATACACATTATACATATACATTATATACAAAGCAAAATAAGTATATAGATATTATTCGCATAGAATCTATGTTAAACATTTCTTTAAAAAGAAAAATCATGATTTAAACATTTGTTTTTTTAAAACAGTACAATATTTAAAACATGTTTTAAACATTTGTTTTAAATACAAATGTTTTAAACATAACAATCCCGATTATGGCACACAAAAATTCAAAGCAGTAAGATGTAAGCAATAAAGAAATTCACATATTGGATTGACTACTCCTTACGTTATGGTCTTATGGACTCTACTATAGTGCATCTATAATAGTGTTACATATAATAAACTTCTTCCATCCCTTTTTCATTATATAAAAATATAATTAACACCTTATGTGCGTGCGTGCGTGCGTTGTGTGCGTGCTGGCGTGCGTGCGTGCGTGCGGGCGTGCGTGCGTGCGTGCGTGCGTGCGTGCGTGTGTGTGTGTGTGTGTATGTGTGTGTGGAGAGTAGAAAGGGTTAGCGAGTATGGGCGGCGAGGAAAGTGTTGCAGGAGCATATTGGGATGAGGTGCTTATAAAGGACGGTGTAAGGTGTGGGATTTCCGGGGATATACACGGTGACTAGTCCCCTTCGTAGGAGGGGGACGTAAAAAACCGGAACATCCGATCCCAATAATGGCGTCGGCTCGAGATTCAGTTGAAATGGGAGGGGCGGGAGTTGATCCAAAGGAGGAAGAGGGAGTGGGAATCCTTCTTCGTGAGGAGGAGGGAAAGGGAATCGTTCCTCGAGAGGAGGAGGGGAATAACCGAGGATTTCGCGGGGTCGACAGGAGGAGAGGTGAGATCTAAGGGTTGTGTCTGTAATGTTGGTGAGTAAGAGATCTCGCTAAATTGCTCGTTGGTCGGTTGAGGCGGCGCGATTGTGAGTGGCCCAAGGGGATGGTTCCGCCTACTCCTCTGGACATAGGGAGTTCTTCCGCGTTTTCGAATGGTTCGCACTACAAACCGAAGGGTTAAAATGACGTGCATATATGTTCTTGGACGCAAGTGTATATAGGTACAGATATATATGTTCCCATGCGGGGAAACGAGAGGATCGATTGGAAGGAATAGACTTACTATTAATTGCCCAAGATATCGGGTAGGTTCCTGTGGGTGACTCGTCGAAGGAAATTCGTCGTCTGCGGAGAGCGTCAGAAGGGCAGTCACAGTGACGTACGCTTAATGATTCGATGTCGATTTGCCCAGAATTTCGCACTCGTATGGAACCGCGAACTGGCATAATTAGCGCGAGTTTTAATAATTCCCGCACTCCCCGCGATAATAGATCAACTCGTAGACTGCACGTGAACTGACCCGAA
>NW_011627327.1:236337-248423 GCF_000204515.1 Acromyrmex echinatior | reverse complement strand
ATGTGTCATGCTAATGAAGGTTGGTCACGAGTACTTTCGATGGTATTATTAGGTCTACTCATGTCCGTCTTGACACCGGCGCATCGCCTGCGGAATTTGTCTATGGAACGACACTGCGCGTCCCCGGAGAATTTATACTGCCGGACGACTTCACTCCTAGTCCGCAAATTTTCATAGAGGAATTCCGCTAGCATATGCGCAAAGTTAAGCCAATCTCAATAGAGCATAAGCACAAGAAACGCGCATTCGTATTTAAAAATTTATATTCTTGTTCCCATGTTTTTCTACGGGTGGGCGGTACCAAGAGAGCATTAGAGCGTCCTTACACCGGTCCTTACAAGATTATAAATCGTGTTTCGGATCGAGTTTTCGATATTGAAGTTAATGGTGCAGTGTATCAGTCGAGAATTTGAAGCCAGCGTATGGCATACGCGATGATTTGTGTAGTGCGATTCTAGAAACAGGGTAAACAATTCGTCTAGCAACGAGCGACCAACTTTGAGAACGTATGCGCGCCCGAAGAGAAAGGTGACTTTCGCCTTATAATTGTAATAGATCTTCCAAAAATGTAATTAATTTTTGTCAGATACTTTTAAGATATTCTATATGACACGTTGTATATATTTTATAAGGTAGACCTAAGTGCCGGATTTGTTGTTACTCGGGGGGGAGTATGTGGGGAATTCTTAATGCCTCACTAGCGCAGCGAGCGTAGTAAGCTTAAAGATTGTGTTGGTAACGAGTTGCCTAGCAGCGTAAAAAAATAATAAAAAAAGAAATATTATATTAACAGATCAATAGAGGTGTTCCTGTACGGTCATATAAAATCGTGCTCGTGAAATAAATATTATATTTACAGTTACAAATTAAGTCTCGATTATTATTTTCTTTATCACATCACGACAAGCGTGGGCTTGTCAAGAGAACTCTGACTTATCCATTGAGTCACATATTCCCACATTGTTGTCTCATGTATTGCCATCTATTGCCATCTATTACCTCATGTATTATCGTCTATTGTGCACAATATTATCAAGTATTGTTAATGTATTACTATGTATTGCTATGTATTGCTAGCATATTGCTAGTACTGCTAGTATTACCTGTTTTATTACTGTATTGCCGCAATATATTGGGTCATCTAAAAAGTATCCGCGGTTTTTTGTCACTAGATGTGTGTTGATGGTCATATATCTAGTGACAAAGTACCGCGGATACTTTTTAGATGATCCAATATTTTTGAAGAAACTACACTGTATTCCCATAGTGGTTGACTCTTTGCTTGAGATATTAATTAACACTTTTGATGAAGAAAAACAAGTGGATTCTCAAGAAATTTTCTTTACATCTCAAGAAACTTCCACTACTCAAAGAATTTCCACTGCACCTTAACCTCACAAAAACAATAGACAAGAATATTTTCTTTCTCAAGAAATGTCTAGAATTCATGATTTTGAAACGCAATCACAAGAGCCCCAGAATCAAAGTAAAAAACCAGAAACTTTTCAACAGGAACTTCGACAAGTAGTTAAGACGATCTCAGCGCCACAGATGGTATCTAACGAAACTAAAAGATTACTAGCGTTCCACTTTCAAAAAAAAGAGGTGTTACCAACGATGTCTATGACATGAATGGAGTCATGAGAGTTGCAACTAACTAATGAATTGACTTTCAATTGCTTTTCCATCTTATCTTACATTACAATTCCTTGTATTCCATATTAACTAAATATAAGCTAAATTGATTAAATCCAACCCAGGTCTAACAAATATAAATGAGCAAATTTGTTTGGATGTGGACAACTAATAATTTTATTATTCATATGAAAATAGTACATTTCGACTTAACTCAGTCCTCTTCAGCTGTAGATGCATATATGTATTTTTTACAAAGAAATTAACCTTACGCACAAATTATTATAAGAATTATCTCTATTTCTTAATATTTTAAAAAACAACAACCGCATTATAACTTATTTTTAGATAGTCAAATTATAAATTGATGTGTTGCAATAGTCATTTTTCCATTTTTTTGAACCGATTCCTTGATGGTTGAGAAAACAGACAGTCGATGTTTAACTGCAATTTCCAGTCGGTATAATCGTCGGTATCTCAATATAGCAGATATAATAAGGTTGTGAATCTATATTAGAAAACTAAATAAAATAAAAATAAAAATAACAATAAAATTATGTCAATTGACATAATTTACTATTATCAAAAACTGATAATAGTAAAATTATGAGTACTAAATACATATAATATTAAAATTAATGAATTGTAATGTATAAATTACAAACCGTCAAAAATTGTTATAATTAATAGAAGAATTATTATCAATAGTTAATAAGGAAATTATAAAATTATATTATATGGACAAATACATGATATTAAATTAGATTGAGTGGTATATATAAGTATAATTCTAAATAACTTACTACATGTAGAGATTGAGTGGTATATATAAGTATAATTCTAAATAACTTTAATACTACATGTAGAGATGATGTTAAATGTGAACATTAATAAACTTTATTGTAGGAGAATTTTTCATGACGACACTAATATTCAGCTACATGCATGATCAGTAAATTGATGTATAGCATAGGTTATAGCTGCATCAATAAACTAAATAAATTTATAAGAGCATATAAGGACAAAAAAGAACATTATAACAATAATGTAGTTTATATGATCTTGTGTAATGATTGTGATTTTACGTTAGACAGACAAAGAGGAGACTTAACTTAAATAAATTAAAAACTTAACTTGAATAAATGAATATATGAAAAATAAAAGACTTGATTCAATTAAATTTTCAGTTATTACGGAACATTCATTGCGAAGTAAACACAATTTTGATTGGAAGCACGTAAACATTTTAGACTCTGAATCTAATTATAATAAAAGATTCATTTTGGAAATGTTACATATCAAGGAATAGAAAAACGATTTAAATTTAAAGACACTAAATCTTTAGATGATATTTACTGACTTGTTGAAGGTAATTGCGAATAAAAACAAATCTAATAAGATTAGCCGCCTCTTTGTTTGTCAGACGTCCTTTAATCACATATATTATAATTGTACGAAAAACTCTCCTACTGTTAAGTTCCGTCGCTAATATCGGTAATATTATAAAGTTCGATGACATTAGTGGTCACATACATTATCATTGTGCGAAAAATTCTTATACAAAGTTCATTTATGTTCACATTTAGCATCATCTCTACATGTAATAAGTTATTTAGAATTATATTATACTTATATATATCACTCAATCTGTATTAATCATGTCTGTTTATATAATATAATTTTACAACTTCCTTAACTATTGATAATAATTCTTTTATTAATTACAACGACTTTTGACAATTTATAATTTATACATTACAATTCATTAATTTTAGTTCATAATTTTGTACGCACGCACGCATGCACGCATGCACGCACGCACGCAAATATTTTATTGTTAGGTTCTGCGTAGAAAAAAGAAGGCAGATAATGAGAGAGTGAAGTTCGCGGATTAGGCAGACTTCTAAGTAAAGGCTACAGAATTCATCGAAGAAATTAATGAATGTGGGAGGATAAGGACAATGGGTGAGTTGTAGAGTGAAAAATTAAGAGTGCAGGGACTGAAAGGGACTGAATTGAGTGAGATTTTTTTCTAGAGAGTGATCTAATTAAGTTCCCGAAATAAGTAATTGAAAGAAGGGACTGTTTTCTAGAAGTGTATTTTCGAGGTTCCCTGACGCTTGGCGGCCTCAACGATCTGGTTGTGTCTCTTGAAGCAAAAGGGCCTTTGGCAGCGGTGGAATGGTTGCTTCAAAATTTGCACTGATGATATAATTTTGAAAAATGTAACTACATAGAGCTCTATAGAAATATACGGAACTTATTTTTCTCTATGTCGTGCCTCGCGATATCGCGATTTATATAGGCAGTTTATCGGAGATGGTTCTTTGGTAAGGTGTGTCTGAAATCGAGGAATCAGATTCATAGGATTTTTCCTACCATTTGGTATGATAACAATTTTAACTAGTCATTGGAAAGTTGCTCTTAAGTTGGCTCCGTCCGCGTTATAAGTTCCGATTTTTTTCTATTCTTATTGGTAGTTTACGTGGGGAGAATGTGTTGTGGATTAACGGTTTCTTTTCTTGTCATTTTTACAACTGAGAAAAACCATCTATGTTTTATCTCTGGATTTAGTTAAGTGTGAGTCGCAGTTTGTGTTGTTTTTTTCCGATATCGGAAGATGTCATTAAATTTTATGATCCTGTCTTAAACCTACGCATGAGACTCGCGTGATATCAGTGTGAGATGATTAAACATTTCGTTTTCTTTTGAGTATCGTGTCCGCACTGTTACCCTTATTATTGCGGGAATCGTTTTGCGGCCCAGCTTAACATCTTGATACTGACGCGGTGTGACAAAGTTTATTTAATGATTTTCTTTTCCACGATGCTCGAAAGGAGATTTAACGCTTGATTTCCAATGCGTTGAGGCTATAAAAGTTTTCTTTATCGCTTGATTCTAAATAAACATAGATTTTTTGAAACTAGAAACTTCCCTCGGATTCATGTTATCGGTTATTTATTCGTCCCTTAATTTATTGAACGCAAGACGAAGAAATCGTAGAATCCACCGTAACAATTTTTTATATAGTTGTTAGAGAAGAATTAAAGTTCTTTTTTAAATAATATCATTTGCTCAATAATATTATTTGCTCATTATTTTCCGCGCTGATTCTTAGTCTTTTATACTTTTTAATTAATTGTTGAATTTTAAGAAATCCGTTAGTTGATTTTATAATCTTATCTATTTACTCTATCTCAGCAATAAAAAATCTGAATATATCAATCGAATATGCGTTCGAAAGAGTAAGAATAACATTTTAATGTGACATCTACCTGAAAAAAAATTGTTAATCATTTTGTAAATCGTTGAAATTAGTAGAGTACATAATTTCTTTCACATTTAGGTTAAAATATCTTAAAAATTTGAAGTGATACAATTTCGCAGTTACATTTGCAATCAGCACTTCAAAATCTATCAAAAACAATTTCGTCATCTTTAAGTAAAAATGATGTCAATCAGTGTTATTATTTGTTTATTTTCTTTTGTATTATTAATAATTAAATTAATAAAAATGAAGTAAAATATAAGCTTCATTGATTTTAAGATTTCACAAATAAATTGCAAACATATTAGGTGTAGTAAAAAGAAATCCATTATTTTTCGAATAGATGACTTTATAGTAGTAATCTGTATGTCGTCTATGCGTGATACAGATTACTAAAGCCATCTATTGGAAAAATAATGGATTTCTTTTTACTACACCTAATATTTTACAATATAATATATTTCATTTTTCCATAAATTTTTATTATTATTATTCAATATTTTTTGAAAAACTGTTTAATAATGTGAGAATATTGAAAATTAAAAAATTCAGAAAAAAATACGCGATTGATATATTTTGAGTATATATAATATAATAATAAATTAAAATTAGATATAATAAAAAACTTTTTTAGTTTTTATGCAGTATATATGTACTTTTATTAATTATTTTTGATGTAATAAGTTTAACTTTTTGTCCTTAAAATGTACCAAATACAAAACTGCATTTAAATGTATGTTGTCTATTTTGAAGACATTCATTCGATGGATTTGATGTTCCCAAATGTTATCATCCATAAAATCATTGTATAATTTCGAGTCCTCAAAATGTACCATATATCACAAAAAATACTAGCTTGATCAAAAAGTTTCCGGAATTCATTCAGAAAATTCAAAATACAAGTTTATTCATCAAAAGTGATATTGTCCCCTTCAAAGTACTCTCCAGCGACTGCAACGCACTTATGCCAGAGCTTGATCCAGCTCTCGAAACATTTCTGGAACTCTATTATTGATATAGCCATCAGAGCCGTCTTCGATTTTTCCATTACCTCCTTTCGGCTATTAAAACGCGTTCCCCGCAGGTTTTTTGACTCGATCGAACAGAAAAAAATCGCAGGGAGCCATATCGGGTGAATTCGATGGCTTGGATGGTATTCGTTATTGCAAACTCGTTGTTGCAAATTCAACTCCATTTTTAAAACTGTAAAAAATCGAAAACACGCGCAGAGGTAGATGTACTCAAGACGGTGTAATTTTTACAAATGTTAAGCTATGGCGATAAAATTTGATGGAAATGTCAATGATAGATGTGGTAACCTAGCCAAAAAAAAGAACTCAAATCAGCTGACTCAGAGCATCACCTGGTGGTCTCTTCCGGAAATTTTTTGATCAAGCTGGTATTCTTGAAATATACCAAAGCCATATATATACACACACATTCGTATATATAAGTGTATACATGTATATTAGTGAAAGTAAATATTCTAGTTACTAACCAGCGTAATAAACAGTCTTGCGAGAAACGTTGTATAAAGCTTTAGATATGCTGAGCAAACATTTAACAATAGTTGTTTCCGGTAAATCTTCATCCAATAAGGTGACGTGCAACAGGATATTGTACAGCCCGTCGTCACGCAGTTTTATGGTGGAATTATCATTTTTTCTCTCCGGAATATTTCTGCAATGTCAATATGAATACAATTATGAAAATTATATATAAAGCAAAAATATTTACATTTTGATAAACCTCTGTCTTAACTTGTTTTAAATAAATATTAGGTGTACAAATTAGTTTCCGCCGTTTGACAAAAGACGGCGTCACTAGCAAGCTATGGTTAAAATTGTCTGATGTAAAACATTATATCGTAAGGTTGGACATCTGTCAACAACATAACCTTGAAAGCTAGCGATTTTGTATCAGCATCATATATTTTTTTTTGTGCGAAAATGCCGAGTTTTGAACCGAATAAACGTCATTTGCGGGAACTTTTGATTTACTTCTTTAATTTGAAGAAATCTGCAGCTGAGGCTCATCGATTGCTTGTAGAAGCATATGGTGAGGCTGCCTTAAGTGAGAGAAGTTATTGTGAATGGTTTCAAAAATTTAAGAACGGTGAATTTGACGTCGAAGACAAAGAACGTAGCGGAAGGCCGAAAGTGTACGAAGACGCGGAATTGGAAGCATTATTGAATGAAGATTCGTGCCAAACGCAAAAAGAACTTGCACTTACATTAGGAGCGACTCAACAAGCAATTTCACATCGTTTGAAATCATTGGGAATGATTCAAAAGCAAGGGAATTGGGTTCCATGAACTGAAGCCGAGAAACGTTGAACGCCGATTTTCCATATGTGAAATGCTGCTTGTCAGGCATAAACCAGTTTTTTACATCGTATAAGTCACTGGTGATGAAAAATGGATTCACTACGATAACCCAAAGAAGAGGAAATCATGGGGATCACCTGGCCATGCTTCAACATCGACAGCCAAGCCGAATATTCATGGAAAAAAACTCATTGTGTATTTGATAGGATCAGCTTGGTGTCGTGTATTATGAGTTGCTCAAACCGAACGAAACCGTTACTGGGGCTCTCTACCGAACACAATTGATGAGATTGAGCCGAGCACTCAAGGAAAAACGCGCCCACTACTACTCCAGGCATGACAAAATTATTCTCCTGCATGATAATGCTCGACCACATGTTGCGGCGCCGGTCAAAACCTACTACACTCAATTGGGAAGTTCTACCCCACCCGCCGTATTCACCAGACATTGCCCCTTCCGATTATCATCTATTTCGATCGATGGCGCATGGCCTGTCTGAGCAGCATTTCACATCATGAAGATATCAAAAATTGGATCGATAATTGGATAGCCTCAAAAGATGAAACTTTCTTTTAACGCGGTATCCATATGCTACCAGAAAGATGGGAAAAAGTAGTGACTAGCGATGGACAATACTTTCAATAAAACATTATGTATCGTTCTTTCACAATAAATGCTTAATTTTTTATAAAAAACGGCGGAAACTTATTTGTACACCTAATATTTCTTTTAGAAAATATTGTCAATAATTTCGATATTACAGTATGTTAATTATAAAGATCAGATTTCAAATATGGTTTAAAAATTTAATGTTGTTCCTTGTTCATTCTAAAGTTATAAATAATTAAAGTCGATGAATAATATTGTAACTCGTGTACTTTTTATGATAAAAAAACAAGAACTTTGATAACACACTATTAATTATCTCAACGGTACAAAATAAAAAGGTAGAATAATTTTTAAATGATATAGTGTAAGTTGTAGATCTAATGGTATAATAAATTGTATTATAGAAATTTCTCAAAAACCTCGTTTTTTTATCAAAAAATCTTTTTTAAATAGGAGCATGTACATGAAAAATCGTAATTTCGCTATTTACTATCTAATTTTAATATTTCTTATATTTGGAAAAGGGAAAGAAGGATCTTTTCAATGATATATTTGTTATATCCTAACGACGGAAAATTGCTACGTATGATCATATTTTTTTGCAATAAGTTGTGAATATTTTATTTTGTAGTATCTTTCCTTTATTCGCATATTTCGAAGGTAATGAATTCCACGTCTATAGGCTCTTGAACGTAAAATATTTAAAATGTAATATTTGAGCAGTAAGGAAATCAACATGTTGGATTCTCACAATACAGTTATATAGTCTGTAGTGTGCAGAGATGGGTATGATTGACATTCAACACTTGATGATTAATAAATGAGAATTTATTTTTAATGGGTCTTTTTAATAAATGATTTTAACCTTTCAATAAATGATCATTTATTTAAATAACAAAAAAAATAAACAATAAAAATTTAAAAGTGGAGTAAAAATGCTCGTATATTTTCTTAAAAAATTAACACAATGTTAAGGCTTATTTCGAGCTATAATTAAATTAACTTTAAATTAATATGATTAACAGACGTTTCGGCTTACAAAGCCTTCTTCAGTGTTACAACGCAAAAATACAATCTTACATTAACGAATAAAGAATAATGGATACAAAATTTAAAAATCCTCAATGCTGAAGTATCAAAATATAAAAAAATATAAAAGAACATAAAAAAAATATAAAAAAAAATTCGAGCGTCAATAAGTCCTGCCAGATGACAAAAAGCTAGGAACATTTGAATACTTCAGTAGATCAATTATGTTCATCGATAAAATAGATTTGCCAATTTCCTCGGTTGAGATCGAGAATCCAGTTTGTCACAGATTTATATCAAACGATTTGAGAATTCTTTAATTAATATTTTAGAGTATTTTATGATATTCTGTAGAACAAATAGATTTAAGATAATATATTATTAGTGTGAAAAAGAGGTACAGAATCAAATCATAACTTATGATACTTTATATAAAATACTGCAATCTAAACTCTCCATCAAAAATCCGATTAAGTACAATAATAATATTGTTGCTGGTTTGAATTAACTAATGTGAAATATAGATCAAATAAAAATAAGTCAATAAAATCGAATGTAAAAACAAGTCTGACCATTTATGTTCTCGTATATCATCAAGTATGTTAAAATAAGAATTATCCAATAACTCAGTATCTTTCATTAAATTTAAACTGTTTTTTTTTTGTTCTTTAATGTGTATCATTTCAGAAATATTTTTTTTACGATAATTCTTTTTAAAATCAAGAATACTAACTTTCTCCCAATCAAAGTCGTGATTAGTTTCTGAAATATGTTTCAAGATTACTGAGTACTTGGACTAGTCTAATTTTATATTATTGCGATGTTCTTTAATTCTTGTCTGCAATTGTCTCTTCGTTTGGCCAACATACGATGCATCGCAATTATTACAATTTACCAAAAATTTAAAAATTTATTCATTATTCGGCCGTTTGTGATTGACGAATAAAAATATGTTCGTTATTCACTCCACTTCGAATAAAGAGTACAAATTTATTATTCGAAACATAATAAATAATAATTGAAATTAAATACAATAGATATATTAGTGACATAATATGTAAGGACATAAAAATATATCTGCAAGTAATAGATCGTGAGACTGAGCGTAAAATTAATCGTAAATATTAATGCTCATCTAATGCTCAGGAGACACGCAATAGCACCCGGAAACGCTAAGTTTTTTCTTCACTATAATTCAGTTGATTACTTTAGTCATTTCGAGTTCGTTTTATGTTTTTTAAAAAATTAATAAATTATTTACAAATAAATTTTTCGAGATGTTTGTTGAGTAATGAAATACTTGGTTCACGTGTATTTCATATTCATTTTTGATCAGCAAGGATATATTTTTTCTTTTTTTTCAAAAGGTTTTTTAAAAGAGATTTTATTAATATGTGTGAATTTATCTGAATGCTCAAGGAATATAAAGGAACTTGAAAAGATTAATTATTATCGATTTATTTATGACTTTTTTTATTTATAATATTTAAACATTTAATTCTTAATACACATATGGTTTTCTAAATGCGATTCGAGAAAAAATATGTTTTATATCTTAAATTTGACAATTCGAACTAAAATGTGTTAATATTTGTAATATCTTAAAAAACTGTGTATGCATATAAATAGTTTGTGAAATCCCTGTAATATATAGAAAAATTAGTTAAAACTAAAGAAAAATTTCTCAATCAACAAAAAAATATACTCACTCTATACACGATTGGGTTATTCGTGACATGTTTATGTGTGTCATTACCAGTTTTATTTTATATTTCTTGCTGCTAAAACACGTTCAAAGTTTTGATCTGTTAATTTATTGTAGCGTGGCAAATTATACATTGTTGCAAATGAAAATAAATATTCAACTGGAGCAGAAAAAGGTAATGGCGTATTATATTTAATAAATAATTTCTTGACAATTGAATATGCGTTAATTGCGAACATGTTATCAGTACATGGCTCGTGTATACTATATATCTTCGTATTTTCATTTCAGCATCAGAATTTTCAAACGTCACTAATGGTAAAATTGAATTATTTTGTTCATCTACAAAATAAAAAAAAACATCTTGTATTTTGATTAGAAACAGTACTTTGTTGAGCTGTACTTTCAATTCGAGCAGCATGCATCACAGCTTTATAAACTTCCGATTGAGTGTACCATTTAAGCATCCAATCCATTGTGTTTTAAATTTAAGATGTATAATTGCTGTAAATGCTGTGAAACGTCCATTACCTTGGACGTTGAAAAAATCATTAAATCATCTCTCAATGCTGATTAATAAACTTTCTGCTATTGGTTGACAAAAGACTAAGTTATCATTTCTAATGCGCATTAATTTTTGGCGCAGAGAAATCAAGCAAGGAAGTAGATATTCATGTGAACAATGTGTTTCTCCTTGTAATTTATCAATAGTTTCTGGAACTGATCGCAAACATAAGAGATATTCCTCGATGTACTAAAAATATATATCTCTTAGGAGATTGGCAATTTCAAGATGTCTATTGACCTTTAATATTTTTTCTCTTAACAAAAGTATTTGTTCTAGAGAATGGAATAATTAATTCCATTAAATAGGAAATCGGTTTCATTAGAGCTTTTTCTAAATGCTGTGTTAAAATTTCTCTTTTTTTTTGGAGCAAATTTTCCACGCAATTGTTTCCACAGTACCTCATATCGAGTAATCGCTTCATCATGTTGTACAGATAATGTAGTATCTTGTAGTTTTTATACAATTTATAACATCAACAAAAATTAAATTTAACGTGTGACTTGCGCATCGATAATGGACTGGTAATATTACATTAAATTGAAGATTAGGCAAATCTGTTGGCACCGCTCTGCCGGGGTATCATTTGATAAATAGTGATTATTTATTTTTTTATCGGAATATTTATTTTCATTATCACTATTGTTGCTGCCAAAATGATCAAGAATGCTTTCGTCAAATAACTCTATATATATATATATATATATATATAAAACTCTGCTTCCGCCGTTTTTTTTTCCGAAATTCGAGGCTTTATTATAAAAAACTGGTTATACATTTTTAAGTATTGTTCATCGCTGGCCACTACTTTCTGCCATCATCGGGCAGCGTACGAATCCCGCGTCGAAAAAACTGATCATCTTTTGAAGCGATCCACAAATCGATCCAATTTTTTACTTCTTCATAAGACCGGAAGTGCTGGTCAGCCAGTGCCAGTGCCATTGACC
>NW_011627327.1:209769-227200 GCF_000204515.1 Acromyrmex echinatior | reverse complement strand
ATTATATAATATAATATAATACATGTATAATATAATATATATATATAATATAATATAATACTTTTTTTTCAGACTCCACTATTTTAGCTCAAGCGCTAAATTGGAGATCCACAGGTCTATGGAAAATTAAACGATTGCGCGATCAGACGGAGCGAGGATGATAAGTGGCTGAGTTTCGACAACTACTGCAAGAAGGAATGAGTCCCTTTCGTTATCTATGCCGACCTGAAGTGTGCATTGGAGAAAACAGATAAGGATTCCACATCAGTTACATACACATATCATCATCATAACGTGTTTGGTATCGGATACTGTGTGCATTGCTCGTACGACAGCCCACTGTCGGACTATCGCCGTGATAAGGACTGTATAACAGTGGTTCAGAAGAACTCAGAAATTTGGCGTACAGTGTACAGTCGATAATTTCGACTACCCATGGTAGATTTCACGCCATGTATGTTCAGATAATTGGCAAAAATTCTACAACGCTACGCACTGTCACGTGTGCGAGAAACCGTTTGCGCCAGACGATGCACGGATACGCGATCATTATCATTTAACCAGGCGATACAGAGGTCCCGCACATTCAAATTGTAATCTAAATTATAAGGATTCGCGTTGCCCATGTGTGTTTCACAATTTATCTGGCTATGACATGCATTTCGTTATCAAAGAAATTGCCACCGCATACGAAGGCATTGATCTTTTATCGATAATTAAAGAAAAATATATCTCGTTTACTAAACATATCGATAGTAAAAAGCAAACAAAAGAATTGTGTAAAATTACGGTTTATGGATTCATTTAGATTTCTCGCTTCTAATTTGAACAAATTGGCGTCTTTTCTCAGTAAAGATAAGCTACGAATTGCAACACGAACTTTTCAATTTGTCACAAAAAAATTTTAATCTTTTGACACGAAAGGGTATTTTTCCGTATGAGTACAATGACTGTGTCGAAAAGTTGGAGGAGCTGTGTTATCACATCGCGTTTTACAGTTCATTGATAGATGATACTGTATCTGAAAACGATTACGCGCACGTCGTCAACGTGTAGCAGCGGTTCTCCATCCGGAAACTCGGTGAATATAGCGACTTAATAATATATCCGAAAATAGATGTTGTTGGCCGACGTTTTTGAAAATTTCCGCGATAGTTGCGTCGTGAATTATGGGCTCGACCCCGCGTATTATTACATCTTGTCATGCTTCAGGTGGGACGCCATGTTAAAGCACTCGAGTGTAAGATTTAAACATATTCACAGACATTGACATGGTCATGTTTATCGAGCGCGATATACGCGGTGGTCTGAACCAGTGTTCAAACAGGTACGCGCGAGCCAACAACAAATACATGCCGAACGATCCATCGAAATCGTTATCGTACTTGATGTTATATTATGACATCAACAATCTGTACGGCTGGGCAATGTGTCAACTATTACCTTACGCCGATTTTCGATGGGTCGACGACGTGCATAATTTCGACTTTACCATCGCATTAGATTTGCCAACAGGCTCGCTTCTCGAGATAGATGCAACATCTTCATGGTGCGCACATTGCGACACCGTTCTGTCCAATGCGCGAGAAACCACCTGGCATGCACGATGACAAGCATGATGACAAGCTCCTCGCAACATTATGCGATAAACATCATACACTGTCGTAACCTGCAGCAGTGTACTCGTCACGGTCTCCGTATCACAAAAGTTCACTGTATACTGCAATTCGCGCAATCTCCATGGCTACGCGATTATACAGAATTAAACACAAAATTTAGAACTTTGGTCAAAATTGATTTTTTGAAAAAAATTTGTACAAACTTATGAATAACATGGTATTTGGCAAAACTATCGAAATGTGCGCGATCGTGTTGACGTAAAGTTATTAACAAAATGGAAAAGCAGATACGGTGCTAAGGCAATGATCGCGAAACCAAATTTCCATAGCCGTAGTATCTTTTCGGAGAATCTGGTTGCGATAGAACTGCGTAAGCTCGAGGTGAAGTTTGACAAACCAATATACGTAGGTATGTGCATCCTCGACATGTCCAAGACGTGTTTGTACGAATTTTACCACGAGTACATAGCATCGCTGTTTCGCGAAAAATGCAAAATTATGTATACCAATACTGATAGGCTCATATACCATATACAATAGAATGTGACGATGTCTATGCAATATAAATAAATTTGACACGAGCGATTATTCGAGCGACAATGCGTACAGCATTCCACTCACAAATAAAAAAATTCCTTGCCTTATAAAAAATGAGAACAATGATCATGATCGAATTCATTGGGTTTAAAGCAAAAATGTATGCTTTGCATGTAGAAGGAAAGAAGGATACGAAGAAGACAAAGGACATCATCGATACGTATCGATATTTCGGCTGTTGCAGTACACGTTGTTGTACACGTACACGTTCTCGAATCGTATACCGTGACTTTCCAATAGACCTATCACGCCACAGTATGTTCGTCTTGCCGCAGACGATAACACGTATAGAGACCGATAGCCTGTCGCTATGCTTGCTCTTTATCGGTTTGCACTTTGCCGTTGAAATTCGTCACTTTAATCGCTCGCGACTATCGCACAAACCGCATATCTTTTCTTTCTATAAAATACTGAAAATGATATCGCAAGCGGATCTATTTATAGACCGAAATCGATCAATAATTAAAATCTTTCCCGTTGTGTCGGATGATCTGCACAGTTTAAATTCAAACGAACTGGAATACAAAAAATTGTACTGCTGCGAGAGTTCGAAAATTGCGTAGATCAGTTGTGGAATAAACTACTAGAACATATACGCAGATTCGGAGGTACGACGATATTGTCGGTGCCTGAAACATTACAATTTACCGAGTCATCAAACGCATATCGACGGTCGGGTGCCTCTGATAAAGAATTGCAGCGAATGTCGTCGAGAGATTTGTTAAATCGTGCATAAACGCGCTTCCTTTTGAACTACATATATTTCCTGGATATCAGTTTTGCAATCCGGGAAAGCGATTGGAGAAGTAATTACCTAGAAGTGATCAAGGAATTAATTCATTGAATGTTGGGTGTCGCGAGCATGACATAGCGTACACGCACAGAAACGATCTCGCTGAACGACACGCGGTTGACAATATACTCACCGAGAAGGCGCGGAAACGCATTACCGCGAGTGATTCGACTCAATATACTCACCGAGAAGGCGCGGAAACGCATTACCGCGAGTGATTCGACTCCTTGAGAGAGGGAGAGAGAGAGAGAGAGAGAGAGAGCCGCAATCACAGCAGTTATGAAGGCCAAAACGAAGATCGATTTGATAACATAGAAGAAAAAGAGCATGCGGACAGAGAGTACGCGGCGTCCTGCCTGTTCTACCGCTGCGGCATTCTCGGGTCATTGGTCGGCAGCGCGACAGGAATCGCCAAGGCAATAAACGATAGCAAAGCGGCGTAACGTTAGGTGGAAGAACTGCAATATCATGATCGCGTCATGAAAGGTCATGGCGTTTATCTCGCTCCCTGCAAGCGCGGACAAGATATCGCTAGTAGAAAAATAATGTCAATGAAACATCGTTGAAAATGCTGAGAGGAGGATAACTACCGATGTGCAACTGCAACAACTTGCAAACCGTATGCGCATTTTAAAGGCATTTTTATGTGTACTACATTACAGTTGAAGGAGTAAGTCAAACCGGGAGCGGTATCGCAAATCTGGACAATGCCGAGGGACCTGGTACGCATTGGGTAGCGTATGTGGGGGAATCGCATCAAGTACTTTGACAGTTTCAGGAATTGTCGACCGCCGAAGGAACTCGAACAGTATCGAGCAAACAGTGTAATCGAATACATTCGCACACCTCATCAACGTTACAGTCAGAACAATTGCAGGCAGCTTTGTTTAGAGTTTCTACGAACGGTTGATAAGCAATTTAAGGACTGACATTGACTTGACATTTGTTTAACTCAGTGCTCGTTTGAAACATGTCGCTGACGATTACGCTAACCGAAGAGTAGCGTCCTCGTCGTGAGCTACTTTCCAGCGGTAGATTTGGATGATGGCGATTACGAGCTCGGTCTGACGGACTTTGAAACGTTCTGTACTCTAGCCAATGTAAATTCAACAAACAACAAGATTTACTATGACAACGAAATTGTCATTCCCGAAAAATTATACGAACTGCATGATATAGAGCGGTATCTGAAGCGTGAAATTTTATGTTCTCTCTTTTGCGAAGGACAAGGAGGATGGAAAGTTCCCGCTGGTTATTCGTGCTAACAACAATACGATAAGAAGTGAGATCAAATACGGATAAGTTTTACAAATCCTCACAACATTGGCTCGCTTCTGAGATTTTCGTCGAATCGCGTGCTGGAGCCGCGACAGTGGCACAAGTCGGACGTGCCAATAAATATCATCAACGTGAATATCATACGTATCGAATGCAACGTGACCGCGGGTGCGTACGTGACGACAGGTGCGTGCACACAATACATGAATTTTCGCCGAGCGTTTCGCCAGGATATAAGATATCAGAAAGGTCGATGCAGATCATTTACCTTCCAATCGTTGTACGGAGCATTTCGGATCTGATGATTTACGTGGTGACCAAGATGGTCGATTGCTTGATTTTCGCGGAGAAGAGATTTTGACAGTTAGGTTGCATGTACGGCGGTGCTAACGTGAGAAGCTTGTGTTGAACGAACAGCCGAAACAGACGAGAAATACACTTTTTACTGGAAAGACTTTTTACTGGAAAAAAACTCACTGCGTCCAAAGTTGCATTCTTAAAGTCATTTCATCGTACGAAATGGCTGATATTCTGAATATTATCGGCGAGCCAATTTTTGATGACCGCATCGTCAAGATTGAGATTCACACGTATAATTAGTATGCTAACACTACGTTGGACATAGCGACGAGATAGGAATATTCATACAACAGCAGGATTTGTACACGTTGCGACAGTTTTCTCTACATCGAAGGAAGATTGACGGTGAAGAAAAACGATCAGATGTCGATGACGCTTGGATATAATTGCATGGCGTTCATGTTTGATGAAATTCGACGTGAACTCAACGGTGTGAGGATTGGCTGCAAAAGAAACGTTGAAATTACCAATACCATCAAGAAATATGTCATTGATGTACGACAAAGCTTTGATGCCCTGAATGCAGGATGGAACTCTAGATCCGATACGGAGGAAGGATACTTTAATTTTTGCGTGCCACTCAACATGATATTGGGCTTTTGCGAGGATTACAAACGCGTGGTCGTCAACACTCGCCACGAATTGATTTTGATACGAGCGCGCAACAATTACAATTGCTTGGTGGGAAATCCTGTGACGGAGTCTGAGATTAAATTATTCAAAATGCAGTAGCGGATGCCTCACATTCCGTTAAACAATAAATTATCAATGCTGCGAGCATTGGAAAGCGGTCGTTCTGAGCATGAGTTTTCGCTCGTGGGATCTGTACGAGTATCCTCTGTTACAGAGTACAACCAAGCATTCATGGGCTGTCAAAACGGCGACTTAACTTGAGAAGCCGCGATATGTTATTTTTGCTCTGTAAACCTGTCGAAAGGATGTCATATTACGAGATGTTAGCGTGTTCGACGATTGTAATTTGAGTAACGTGAAAATATATTTAAATTCAGAATTTTATCCGTACGACGATTTAAATCTGGATTTTTTGGAAAAAAAGGATACTACCGTCCTGTTTGATATGTACACGCATTTTCGTAAAGCATATTGTACTATGGAATCAACTGCTTCGAAACGCTGGTCAACGTGCTTTATCGAGAAAGAATGCTTTTGCGATTGATTGCTCGCGACAAAATGAATCTGTCAAGAGCACCATTGTGGACGTACGCATTGAATTTGACTGCAAGGAGAATGTGCTCGCCAATATTACTGCCTATTGCATCATACATGATCATGTATCAGTACTGTCCGTAGTGCGCAAGATTAAAATGTAAATTGCAAGGTCAGCATGTATTTAGATCTTTAAAGGGAGAGAAAAACCGGGGTGAAGCACAGTCTTGAAAAGTCGCTCATCATGGTCATACCAACGTTTGTGGATGTTCGAGAGCGCGCGGCAGATGTGGATGAAGAAAGTGAACGAAAATTATAATGTCACGCCACGCAAAAGACACACAGTTCACAGATTTATGCACAGAACAGATTTATTTAATTTACTCAGTTAGGTACATATATTTAGATTTCAGATGAAATGCACTCACGGCGAAAATTACAAGCAACTTTTCGGCAGTTTATCTTAGCGGTTTTCTCGGCGGAAACTAATAGAGAAAAAAAAGAAGTGGCGAAGGCTCACTCGCCTTTTTATTAGCCTGGTGAGATAAGGAACTTTCTCGTTAAGTACCAATGAGAAGACTCTAAAATTAAAATTTTGAAGGGACCCGTGAGCGTCACGAGCGATTGGCAGTTCAGAGCGTCCTTCACTAAAAGGAGCTTTGTGACGGAAAATCCGCGAGCGCGATTGGCGGTGAGATATGTTGTTAATCATTGAGGCGCCTTCGCGCGCTCTCGCTGTGTATCGTTAGACTTGTGTGGCCGTTAGATAGCCGTGTGTTTGTGTATGACATGGGCTCACCTTTTGAGAGAAAGTATGCACGCCAATAAACATTTGAATATCATTGGTTTCTAGAATTTTCTAGAAGCCCATATCATACACAAAGAATAATGAAATATTATGGTATTTGAACTATGACGGATAACGCGAAAAGTCATGTAGATTGCACTGCCGGCTTGCAATTGCGATCACCTTTTGATCTCAAACAATGGATCTGCAAGGATTCGTCGTTAACAAAAAATTTATTGTCAAAGAGATAGCGATGCTGAAACAGAGGACCGTTCTCACACATTACATTTTTACAAGTCCCGTGCCATAGAAATTTTTGACAAGATCCGACAGGTCTTGCGCTTCCTGGTTGAATGCTTATCATTGGATTGCGATGGGAGGATGAGATAATTCCGTATAGTGAAGTGAAACGCCTGATCACGGCTATATTTGAAGATGATGTTATCGTGTATTTTAAGAGACACGAGAACGTGGAACTTGCTTCTGGACGATGAGCGAGAACGCAAGCACATCGAGACTTTGGATGCAGTTTATAAAGACATGGAATCTTTAACTAATCTGGATGATTGTAATACTTATACGATGTGGAAAATGCAAAGAATTGTACTTTGCAAAATATATTTAAAATATTTAACTGGTGATTGCGATGCCAGAAAGAATTGTAAGATGTTTTAAATAAAATGTATGTTATCTCACTTTAATATGTTTTTATTTCCGCTACCCAGTAGACATTTAAGTAAATATATATATATATATTTATAAATATATATATATATATTTACTTAAATGTCTACTGGGTAGCGGAAATAAAAACATATTAAAGTGAGATAACATACATTTTATTTAAAACATCTTACAATTCTTTCTGGCATCGCAATCACCAGTTAAATATATATATATATATATATACAGATGAAGTTGAATATGGACTGATAACGGTTTAATAGCTGTTTGAAAGCTGTTTTCAACAATTTACAGAGTTAATAATTTCGCGAAAACGTGTAAATTTAAAAATGATGAATTTAATACAGCACAAATAAATGAGGATGGAAATCAACATTTCCTCTTTACAGGCGAACACCCTTTCGGATTTCTATCATGAGTCGAATGCGACGGTTTTCCTTCGGCGGAGCGTCTCAGAGGCGATTGATCTGAATTGCGGAGCATTAACTGCGACTAAAAAAGAAAAAAAGGGGAGATTACTGCTCGATTCGGCCTTTTATCGATTTGCTCGAACAAAGGCTCCTTTCGTCAATCGCCTATGAGATTCTCTAAAATTATGAATTTTGAGGTGACTTCATGATTCGGGCAGCGATTGGCAATTTTTAATGACGATGGCCAAGTGGCACGTTATGCGCGTCCGCAAAATCAGCGGTTACGATTGGGATGTTAGCGAATTATGCGTTTCGCATCACGCGAGCGCGCGTGCACTGTGATCGATCCGAATTTTAATTGCCGTTTTTAACAGTTGGTTTTTTGTGTATTTACAACATGCAGTTTTGATTACATTCTTGACTTCAACAAAGGAAGGTGATTGTCAAGTTCAATTGGAAATGTCTAGAAACGCTATATTATTTAAAATTGTTCTAAAAGCTTCCAAACCACATGCCGCACATACATTAATTCCGCAAAATCATCTTTACGGATGCTAATCTCGAACATCCCGCCCGCCTTGTCAAGTGACAAAATTAATACTCACGTTCAGCAAGCGTGCAGATGTGCACGTTGCGAGTTCGATTAATTATTTGAGAGATCGCGGCGATTCAGATGGCGAAGACTAATGATGGTTGCGCGTGCAGCGCCCTGTGTCACGGTAGCCTGCGCTTACATATGACCGGAGATGTTTTTTTTTTCAAATTTAAAAATAATAAGGAATTATTTGAGAAATATAATGACTCAGACGCAGTCATGTGATCTAGCTATGATATTAATTGAAAAGAATTGGCAGACAATTTTGATTACAAAGTCTTGATTACGTAACAATTGAAAACGTAATAGTTGAAGACGTAATCAGAATATTTTTAAAACTAGAAAATATAATATAGTACGTTGCATTAAGTGTCAAATATAGTATTTCAAAAGAAAATGTGGAAGTTATTGTATTCGTATCATCGAAAATTGCAAAAGGTAGATGAAAATAACGTGAATATTACCGCGATTACACGCGCGTAAACTGACGCGAGTACAACGAATTAGATCACACGGTCTAATACAATGATGCACGGTTTTATTTATTGCCCTTACGAGTCTGCGTGTAGAGTGGTCGAGGCAATGGGCCAGAATGTTGCAGCCGCGGTTTCGGGATCGTAAGGTTCTCAATAATATTAGACACTTCTTCTTATTTTACACGAACACGCTATTTTATTGCAAAACATTGAGAGCATACGGCTCGGCTTATACGTAGTAACAATGGCAGTAAAAAGGCAAAAGTTATAATGGCGAAAAACGGGCCGCACTCTCTCTGCTCGCGATCCGATTGGGTCCAGGTAGCAGCACCAATTTTATCAGAAGTCGGATGAGCTCAAATGATGCTGTTACTACCCGGGTCACACCGTCCTCTCCTGGATGCAGATTTGTGATGCGAGCTAGAGACCTGCTCTAGGCCTATCTGCTTGGTGGTGATATTTCTAAAATTATGAAGCACAATGAGCAGGGCTTACCAATCTGTGGAGCAGGGCTTACCTTGCACCACGAGCGTGAGGTCAAGGAATGTAGGTACTCGCGTGATCACCTTTCCCAAAAGCGCATTTTTTGAAGATGCTGCCAACGAGAGAAAAAGAGAGAGAGAGAGAGAGAGAGAGAGAGAGAGAGAGCTGGTCGCTGAACCTTTTCTGGAATGAACGGTTCTGAAATGGCTAGCAATGGAGCTCCGATAAGCAGATGTCCTGGAGTGAACGCGGAGAGGTCGTCGGGATTGTCAGATAACGTCAGCAAGGATCGAGAATTCAGACAGGCCTCTACCTGAATTAAGAGCGTGCTCATCTCCTCGTAGGTGTCGCCGATTACTCTTCGAAGGTACTTTACCGCTGCTTCCCAGAAGCCTCCGAAGTGAAGTGCGGAAAATGGGTTGAAGTGCCATCGGATTCCTTCTATGACAGCAGCATGCGCGTTGACGGAAGATGTACGAAGAAGCTCTCGTATCTGTCGGTCGGTGCCAATGAAGTTCGTGTCACAGTCAGAATAGATATCGGAGCATAGTCCTTTATGTGAACCGATGAAGTGCGGCCAGGAATGCGTCCGTCGTGTACACGTCGCGAACAAAGGCGCGATATCCGAGAGAACCTTCCTTTTGGTGAATTTTTCAACGATACGGCTTCGAATTGAGAATGTGAAGTGTCATCGACCGGGTGCCACTGCAAGCCCAACGTTGCGTGACTCTCGTGTTCCCACGATCACGAATCCGCGAGACAATGATCCGCAGGAATACCGAAGAGAATTTCAGGATGGTTGGCGGTTCATTTTTTCAGCGGGAATCCGCCATGCACAGCTGATGGAGCTCAATTTATATCGCGATTGCCTCGTCTTTAGTGTACGCTCCGGTCACGATGTCATTGACGTAGCAGTCGTGTCTCAGTACGGCGGAACCTCGCGCAAATCTTGCGTCAGCAAGCTGACGAAGTGTGCGGATGGTTAGAAATGGCGCTCACGACAGACCGTATGTCACTGTATTTAACCGATATTCGCGAACCGGATCGCTCACTGAGTGACGCCAGAAAATTTGTTAGTAATCTCTATCCTCAAGCGCCACAAGAATTTGACGGTACATCTTTTCAATGTCCGTCACGATCGTGTATCGGTACCACCACCACCGAGTCAACACACATCGGCAAGCGACGGCAACAAGTTAGCGCCGACCAACATCTGAGTGTTCAGTGACTTATCGGACCTTATGCTCTAAGTTGAATACCACTCTGAGTTTGGTCGACGCGCTCGATTCTTGGAGCATTGGTGAACCGTGGTGAAGTAGCATCTTGCTTGTGACTCCGATGACCTTAGCACTAATTCTATGCGATCCAACTCTGCGTATTCTTTTAGGAAGGCGTGGTACAGATGTCCGAACCGAACGTCACGTTCGCACCGTCGCTCCATGGCGATAAGCAGTCGCTCGGCTGATTGGTGAGTGTCACTGAGTGCTGTTGGTGACGCGGCAAATGATAGTCGCATAATGTATCTTCCTGTAGCTGTGCGACTGTGAATTCGAGCAAAGATCTTCTCGCATCGTTGTTCGTCTGGTGTGATGGACACTGAGGCTGAAGGTTCCTTTTTTTTGCTCCCAAAAACGTTGTATGAGCGTGATCAGCTCGTGGTCGGCGGTGCACTGGAAGGAGGTATGGAATCACTGAGAGATTCTCGCCGCAGCCTCCTGAGAGAATCCATCCGAGCAGAGTGCACTAAGCGACGGGAGTATGTAGGTCGCTCTTTCGAAGGCCTTCTTATAATATGATGGAGCACACTTCCGCGCTGAGTAATAGCTCAATGAAATCGGCGGTCATAAATTGTGAATCAACCAGCTGGAGGCCTTCAATGTGAGGCCATGTCTTGCATGTCATAACTGCGTCTTGATACAACGAAAAATGTGACAAGATGAAAGCTACAGCGGTAACTAGAGCTCCATTGATTCTGGATATGAGACCGAGAGATACTTTTCCGCGACAGGAACCCGAGAGTGAGCCGCCCATTCCGAAGATTGAGATTGCCGCGCGGGATCGCGACAGGCGTAAGCGCTGGACTAGTGCCTCGGAGATCAAGGACATCGATGTTTGATCGATTGAGGCTCTAACCGGGTGTGGATTCCCGTGGCGATCAGCGATAGTAATTCTCGCGATAGCGAGCAGAATGGCGTTGCATTCTTCGTCTTGGCGTAGAGCGGTCAATGCACTTACGTCGGCGGGTTTTGAAGTGACGTACACTTCGTGAAGGAGCGAGTGATGTCTCGCCTTACACGTAAAGCACGTTTTCATTAACTGGCACTTCGCGATTGGATGCGAACCGAGACAGTTGTAACACAACCGGTGTGTTTCCGCGACGGACTTTCGTTCGGATTTCGCCTTGAACTGTTCGCACATCATCACATTGTGCCTACTCTTGCACAAAAATACCCGAGAGCGTTGGTAGCGACGTGCGATTTCGCGATTCGCGGTGGATCTCCAAAGATCTTGGTGGCCTTTGGTTTTGCGGCCTTGAGAGTCAGAGTTCGCTTGGTAATGAAGTCCATCAAAGTATCGTGATCCGACAAGTCCGTGGAATCGTGTGAGATTCCTAGTCGAGGCGAGTCCTCGGATCGAAGAGCTCGATGATGAAATGATTAAAGTAGTCGAAGCGAATTAATTGGTCTTCCTATACTTTCTTGACTGATCGCGGTTGTAAATGCGGCTAAGCTCCTCGGCGATATCGCTTTTTATCTTCTGCACTGCAGTAAACGTGCAAAAATTGGAGCGCGATAATTCCTTTTTGTTCTCGTAATACTTGCACAACAGCGCCCACGCACGAGAATAATTTTTTCGATTACGGCTAACGGACGTATCAATGCTTCAGTGGACTCTTCTAAATAATGCTTCAAGTGATGAAACTTCTCTACGTTTGAGATAGACGGATTATTACCGACGATGGACAAGAATATGTCTCAAAACGATGGCCAGTCTTCAAACGCGCCTGAAAATGATCGATTTGGAGAAATCATTTCCAGATTCATTTAGAGGAGTGTTTGACTGCTCAGCCTTGAACTTTGTTAAGTAGTCGTTCGTGCAGGCTACGCTGCTGCACGTAAATGATTTCAGCGAATTAAGACATACTGTACTCACTTTCGTCGAAGGCTTTCTTATAAAGTGCTCGTATAAGCACATGGTGTCTTTCGAATTTCGTTCACAGTTGATCGAGAAGCGCTAAAAGGATTTCGACGGCGTGGAGAGTGATGTTAGCTACATCCATCTTCTTCAAATTTGCCACTCTGGTCATGCGACCGTGGATGTCACTTTGAGCGATCAGCAAAGTATTTATCTCCTCACTCATGATTCATTCACTTACGTTCTGTCTTTGTTCTTTTAGGTATTACGCGCACTGAACGTGACGATGGCACTCCCAAACAAGCAATAATCGGGGAAGGCGAATCCAGCTCGAAGGACCAACAATGTTCGAGAGTGAGAAAAAGAGAGAGAGCGAGAGAATTTGAAAACGTTTCGAGCGAAAATACAATCGCGAATGTACACGTAACAGATCACAATTTTATTTTCAACAATTTACAGAGTTAATAATTTCGCGAAAACGTGTAAATTTAAAAATGATGAATTTAATACAGCACAAATAAATGAGGATGGAAATCAACATTTCCTCTTTACAGGCGAACACCCTTTCGGATTTCTATCACGAGTCGAATGCGGCGGTTTTCCTTCGGCGGAGCGTCTCAGAGGCGATTGATCTGAATTGCGGAGCGTTAACTGCGACTAAAAAAGAAAAAAGGGGAGATTACTGCTTGATTCGGCCTTTTATCGATTAGCTCAAACAAAGACTCCTTTCATCAATCGCCTATGAGATTCTCTAAAATTATGAATTTTGAGGTGACTTCATGATTCGGGCAGCGATTGGCAATTTTTAATGACGATGGCCAAGCGGCATGTTATGTGCGTCCGCAAAATCAGCGGTTACGATTGGGATGTTAGCGAATTATGCGTTTCGCATCACGCGAGCGCGCGTGCACTGTGATCGATCCGAATTTTAATTGCCGTTTTTAACAGTTGGTTTTTTGTGTATTTAACATGCAGTTTTGATTACATTCTTGACTTCAACAAAGGAAGATGATTGTCAAGTTCAATTGGAAATGTCTAGAAACGCTATATTATTTAAAATTGTTCTATAAGCTTCCAAACCACATGCCGCACATACACTAATTCCGCAAAATTGGCTTTACGGATGCTAATCTCGAACACTGTTTAATATTAATCCGATAGCTGTTCAATAGATATATATTTAATTGTGCTTGCAAAGCGCTGCAAGCGACAAAATGCTGAGATGGAATCTTTCGAGTTCGACGTCTTCTCGTATACTTTTTGACTGAGGCATGTGCTTTTATTCGAGGCATTGTAGTTTTTTGCCGCTGATATATTGATCATGACAATCTAATAACTAATGATCTAATTGTAACTGATAAATGTTAAAGTTTATTGGTGGAATCATTCGAACGCGTGATATATTTTTCGGCTGAGGTATAAACTTTTGACCGGCGTGTTGTACTTTTTATCTGCTTATATAACACATTGATCTAATTATGACTGATAAAAATGCTGAAGTTTGTTCTTGAGATCGTTTGATCGTGTGATATACTTTTCGGCTGAGGTGTAAACTTTTGACCGATGCATTATTCTTTCTCTCGGAATGGTATCCACAAATATCTTTACTATATAAAATTGCGCATAGCCTCGCAGTCAATTAATCTGTCAGCTTGTTAGTCGGTTCATCAAGTTAGTCTGTGAAAGTATCACTGTGTGAAAAGAGATGGCCAACATCCATAATTTAATTGATACAGCCAATTTCATCGGAATGCAGGCGCGTTTTTTAGTGGAAAAAAGCGATCAGTTGGTCGCCTACAGATCTTTCAGAGAGCGGCCGTAGAAGCATCGGGAACGAGCGAAGTTCAACATTGACTTTTGCGAGTTGATGAGCGAGCTGATAAGAAGAACATAAGTAGTACATTATTAATAGGATTTATGTATAAAATTTTCGCGTCTTGATTGAACATGATTATCGAATATCGTTTCATTTCATATTCATTCAGTAATTTACTTTTCCTTTTTATTTTTGAAAGGAAAAATAATTGATATATAATACTAATTTTCTGCTATTTTAAACGAAAGGAACAGTTCCGAGATGTTACTCCGCGTTGACATGCTTCACTAAGCATGTTAATTAATTTCAAATTATATTTTTTCTCTTTCCAGATACAGCACAGGAGATGTAATCACCCGATTAAATAGAATACTTGATGTCTTCCTGGCATCAGCTTAAAAGACAAAAGAGGACGCCAAGAAGATTAAGCAGCAATGCAGGAAGCGGGGGAGGGATGATGATGAAAATCCAGCTGATGGCATCACGTTTGTAATGGAGCAGCGATGTGAAAATTAAATTATTATAAAAATGTTTCAATAAATTATAAAAAAATTTTTAATAAATATTTATGAATAATTATACATATTCACATATTCACTGTTAGCATTTATTCTCCTTACCATTCTTTCCTTCTTCCATCCTCAGCGATATTAGATTATATAGCGCGTGTCGGTATCCAACAATACCATCGCGTTGGACTCTTTACTTTCATTATTGTGATAGATTAAAAATCTTTACGTATAATCAATTGTGAAAAGGATCCGTATTAAAGAATAATTAAGAAAATTCCCCTGTAAAGGGGAAAATGCGGTAAGTATAAATAGTAAGTATGGTATAAATAAATGCCTAATATAAAAAAATATCTCTGTATCTGCAATTAATCGTTCATTCTTCACGGTATCATGTTACGCGCGCGTCATCACGCGCAACACTATTGCGCGCGACATCATCGCGCTCTCTAAAATAATAATAGTTATAATTCAGTAGAATAAAAATATTTCTACATGAATAATCGCATGTAATAAATGCTGAAGGGAAGATTACGTAAGAAGAAGAAGCTTGAGAAATGGTAAGTATACATGGTAAGTATAGCGCGCGGTGGAGATCGAGCCTGGTGGTGATAGAGGGGACCGGCGGAGGTAGATCGCGCCTGGAGGCGGCGGCGGAGACTGGTGAACCACGCCCGATGACAGCGAATTGCTCCCGGCGGCCATTGATTCCACGTCACCGCGACGCAAGTTTCCGTATATCTCCGGTACGTAATTTCTCACACCCGGGATATCCTCTTTCTCTCCCCGCATCGCAACGTCTTTCCCGTGACGTCACCTACTGTGACATCATCCTCCGCACATTCTCGTGATGTCATTCCCCTCAATAACGTCATATACTATGACATCATCCCTCCGTCACGTCATCCCCCTCGCCTTGTGATGTCATTCCTCCCTGTGACGTTACTCCCCTCGCCTAGTGATGTTACCCCCTCCCCTTCCCGCGGACTTCCCGCGCCATACCCCCCGCCCCTCTCACCCTCGGAGCTCCCGAATTAGAACCAGCCTATATAACCTATTAAAGATCAAAAAATTTTTTAAAAAAGACTCCTTAATACACATGGCATATAAGAGGATTAATAATCTTAGGGGGTTCATCAAGAGTCATAAAGACGTTCGTCGTAAGTTATCTCACACAGATGTTATGTATAAAATTAATTGTCGAGATTGTGAAGTATATGAGGGCCAAACAGGTAGATGTTTGAAGAAATGCATAAATGAACACAGAAATCACATAAATTGGAATACTATACAGCATTCCGTAATAACAGAACACAGAATTAGTCATCAGCATGATTTTGATTGAGAAAATATCAAGATATTAGACAAGGAAAATTGATAAAAGACTGATTTCGGAAATGATCCATATAAAGCAACAGAAACAAAGTTTGAATTTACAGAATGATATGTATTCTTTAGACCCACTATATATGAATTTATTTACGAAATTGTGACGTTGTTTTCCCCCTTTTGTTCTTATTTTTATTTTTATTTCAATAACTATGACTTTATTATTTTGACTCTCATTTCATCTCTGACTGTCGACAAGATCTTTACGTCGAGTCGCAAGAAACGCTGACATAAAAACGTTAATAAAATTAAAATTCAGACAAATGATTTTAATGATTTTCTAATTTTTCGTATTTTCTGTTTCTTTTGATTGATTACATAGTAAATCTAATAATCTGATGAGCGATGTGATTCTACAATATTTATTGACGCAATGTATGACTTCGGTTTTACTTTATGTAAGTTTTTATATTATTATTTAAGTTAATATTTTTGATAATCATTTGGCTATTCATTACATAGTTAATTTGGCATTTAGATAAAGAAGAACGAACTAAATTATCGGGAATCTTGGAATTTGTGTTACTTACGCAATTTCGATTTATAATTTATACTGATAAGGATCCGAATTGAAGGGTCGAAACGTTTATTTTATTTGTTTTGTGATAGTCACACAATAAAGAGTTTTCTGTGCATCCGAACAGCTTATGTAGGCTCTGATGTGCTTTTTTATATTTTTCACTAATAGATTCTTTCGAGTCTCATTTTATATATTTGCATGTGAGGAACATAAAATATTGCGAGACGGCAGAATATCTGGAAAATTATAAGTTTTATAAAAAAATGTTTTAGATAAAAGTTATAGAGTTTAAGGGGATGCTGAAGCGAAGGCCGAAGTTGATCAAGGTCGATATTACAGGTTTTCATTTCCAATGTATAAGCTGCTTACGCCTTCTGAAGTTAATATGATCATGCAGGAAATTCGATCGATTAATTATCGATATTTTTATTCCGTTTCCTACATTACCATCTTAATAGGGACGTGTATTAGGGTCGGTCCCACAATGTAAGATTTATTTTGGAAAATTTTCCAATTTTAGAATTGAAAAAAAAATAAACATAATTGAAGTTAATCTTATATTTGTAGAATTGGACCTTAGAAATTTAGTTGCATTATATACATATTTAGTTGTATTATATACACATGCAATGTAGGCCGTGTTCTAATATATATCACCAGTACTAAAATTCTGTAATATACATAAAATACAGATTTTTAATTAATAGATATATCGATACGAAACCGTAATAGCACTTTTTTCTTACATCCAATGCCATTTTAGGTTATGATAATATATTATCATAAATGAATATCATAATATATATATATATA
>NW_011627327.1:168152-200603 GCF_000204515.1 Acromyrmex echinatior | reverse complement strand
AAGAGTATTCGAAAAGTCCATTTATATGCTACGTCTGCTACGAGATTGCCGCTTGTCGTTTCGACATCCGAGCAGAATCGAAGCTCAATCGAAACACACATCGTGTCGCTCGTTCACCAAACACCGTCCGTTTCTTAACATGTGCATGCTAACGCGGTGTAAATTTGACGAAATCTAGCTAGATGCTTCGAAGAACTAGTCTCATGAGGAGGTAAACACACCGTTCAATGCTCCATATGAAAACAGGAATTCAAAGTGGTGTAATTTCAATGGGCGTTACATATATATACACACATACATACATACATACATACATACATATATATATATATATATATGTTATTTTATATATATATATGCATCAATAATTTACTAAATAAAATGTATGTAAAAGACAGAACAGTGCAATTAAAATAATTATCTTCATTTGTATTCATATGTAAATAATATGGTACGTTTCTTATTTAGGAAGATATTATTTCAACAAAATTTCAAAAAACTTTGACCAGGGCACATTTATTGATATGGACCTGAGTAGATCGATAATTCAAATCATTTCTATGTTTCAGAGACGCACTTTTCATGACAGCGCCGCTGTCGGAATATCGCAAAACTAAAATATTGCTTGGTTTCATGGCTTCACGTCAATTTCACTTGTAATTTACAAAATTTTCGTATACTCTTTCTGTTATACTAAAACCCCTAGCTCGTTTCTAAAAACATAGGATTGTTTATTTAGGTTTTCTGCAATTCGGCAGCTACTTTTTATGAACGTGCAAGATCTGAAACTCTTATATACAGCACATATTGTGACGTGTTGACTACAGAAGCCGGTAACAAAACTGTAAGTCTTCAATTTTCTTTCGTCTTCAATTTTTTTTCGTATTCAAATGTAACTGGCGAATTGCGTTGTCGTCGATACTTTAATTGTGGAGAAGGATTTTTCAATCCATAAACACAATTAAGAAAAGAGTCTTTAATAATTAATGATAAAACAGGACACTCCAGCATCCCTTTAACAATTAACATACTTTCGAGGTATAATAACTGGACGCAAAAAGTTACCACACAAGTCGTAATTCCCACTTAGGAATATATATAGACTGCGTTGATTGTTCAGATTTTCTTTTCATGGATATGATCACTTTACGCTGCTCCTTTCAATATTTCTGCTATATTTTATAAAATTCTTTTTCTGTATCTATAAATAGCAAATAATAAATATCAATTAATAACGTAATCTTAATTTCAGTTACATAAATTAACATACCAGAGATATTAACAGATATAGTGCTGAAGCCACAGAAGCCTATGCAAAATCTTTCTTAAAGTTTTTACCACAATATTCCCTTTGTCATTTCCCACAACGGTGGATTAGTTTTTACAAGGGCTATTAGTTCTTTTTGCCAATTTGTCTCATTTTCATCACATGCTTTTTCTTCCACAATACTGTCATCAATAATATCATTGTCATCAATGATATCCACATAATATTCAAACATCATTTTTTTAAATATCAATTTTAATAGTGAATATAAACCGATTGTATTACCACTGTATTTCGACACTTATAGGACATATTACTTTTTCATCCTCTACCTCATATAAGCTTTGATTGGCTGGCAGTAAAGTAGTAAGGCATACGAAATGGGAATAACTTATTTCGTTTACTTCCGATCTTAATGCTTTACGCCATATTTTACTCCCTCTTACGACAGTCTTACTACTGCATTGTAGAATGGGCTTTATTCATTCTCTATTTCAATCTTCATTCTCAATTACAATCAGCTAAATCAGTGCACGAAATTATATAGATATAAATTGTAAATTGTAAAATAAGGCTTTATGAATAAAACAATTTTCATACTAAAGAGCATGAAAAGTCAACACTGGATATTTTTGTGAAATTATTATATAATCTTTCGGAATTAAATCAAATTATTTACAAACGTTTCGACATATTTATCATGTCATTTTCAATGTGACATTTAATTATACATATAAGAAATTGACAATAATATAAATTATTGTAAACATTTTACATTTTTCCTAAATTAGTCAGATTTAATTTATCGCTGTTTGATCACATTGTTTTAGTGTGAAATTTTAATTTTTTATCATTCTACTTTTGTTAAATATTTGTAAATTCGCTGCTGGATACGTCTTTATTCAGTTGTTAATATAGTTGATATAAACGTGTAAAATGATCGTCCTGTATGAGTCTCACAATTTCTATAATTATTTGTAATCACATTAACTTACTATAAACTTTTGTCTAACTTCTAGCAATTTAATTTCAATTCATGTCAAAAATAAAATTATAAAATTATTAATTCAGGCAAAGTGAACTAAGATGATTAGCCTATATAGATATAATAAAAATATCATCATTTAACAGATATAAAATATAAATAATTTACATTACTATGAGACAACATTGGTAAGTGTCGGATCTCGCTTGGCCGATGTCGCGTGCCGTGATCAGCATAATATTCGGGTTGTGTTCGACTTGATTTGTAAGTGTTCAGATCGATCATTTATTTTACTTCTAATCAAAGAGAAACAAAAGAACATATTTTTACGTTACAATTTTTGTACTTAGTTGTTTTGAACTTAGTTGGATTAAAATGAGAAATTTCCTACTTATAATTTTGAATAATTTAAATAGTATTTATGATCCATTTTTAAATAAAAACTTTTTTTATTCAATTAGGTTGAAAAACTGCATTTCATATTCAAAATATTGAATTAAGCAATATTCCATAGAAATTGCTGACATTATTTTTGAATTTAACTGAATTAAAAAAACTGTACTTTCTATTCACAATTCTGAATTGAGTAATATTCACGATGCACAGAAAATGCTAATATAATATTTTTAGATTGAAAGGCATAGAGATGTGCTCTATGCAATTCCTATAAATGAATAAAAATGCATTTTTGATTGAAAAGATAAACATTTGCTTTATGCAATTTCTATAAATAAATAAAAATGCATTCAAGATTGAAAAGGATTCATTTTAACATTCATAAATCCGTATTTCTAAATCTAAATCCATTTTAATTCATTTCAAACCATTCTCGTTTGTTGGATCTATAAGTAATTATTAGAATTCTTTATACATATAATAGCGTAGATATTAAGAGAGATCACAATATCTACACTGGCCATAATATCACCTTCTCCTTAAATGATTTTGACATTATTTAGTCATGATTTTATAACTCCGAGAAAATAGAGTAATCGCTTCGCTAAAACACTTCTCTCGCAAAAATTCTTTTTCTGACAATGAATATATGTTTTAATTATAAAAAAAACACATATACATCAATGTGGCACTAATAGATAGGAACTTACCAAAAACGAATTTTCACTTTCGGTAAAAATCTGTCGAATTTACATTTGATGGATCCAAGTTACCTAAGACAAACTTTTATTGCATCTCAATTAGCATCAAAATAACAACGAAATAATTGCATTATAGCGATCGACAGAGAAAGGTCTAACCCCTTCCTCCACTTCAACTCTGCAATATTAACCGTACAAAAATAGCGGTCAACTAAAATTTTCATCCGGGCCCAAATGACTCACATGTATAGTTGAGGATTAACGAAATCGTTTTTTGAATGTTTATCAGTTTCTACGGTTTGAAAAAATTAATTGAGTATAAAAGGTGTAAAAGGAGTCCTCTAGGTGTATTTAAGAAATTCTATCTATTATTACAAAATGAAGATTAAGAATTGAGCTACTTATAAGTTAAAAATAAATTTCAAAAGTTGAAAAGTAGTATACTAACATTTTATTTTTTACAAACAAAATACGTACATGTTTTATTAAAAAGCACATTTATTCAATAAAACATTTATTCAATAAAATAATCGAACTGCCACAGTGCGCTGAAATTAATTTGTGAGTTTACCAGAATTGTCGTAGTAGATTTCTAATTTTGTTAATTCCAACTGAAAAATATTAAACAAATTTTTATAATATAATATGATATAATCTGGTATGTTTTTTGTGCATGAATATATTGTATATAAATATGTATAAATATACATAAACATGTATAAATATTCATTAATATAAGTAATTATGTATATGTATATAAAATATGTCTATACATATACATACATCCTTTTTTCTTTTGTAAAATTACTTTTTAGTTTAATAAAAATAATAATAAGAACGAGAAAACAAAAAATAAAGGGATATATTCGCATTGTTTATTTAAAAAAAAAAACAGTTTTGAAGAAATGTAAAAAAAATTGCTCATACATAATTTTATGTAACTATATATGAGCAATTTTTTAAATTTCTCGAAATTTAATTTTTTCTAAAACAAATGTAAAAATTATTTAATTAAATTAATTTCTTTTAACATTTTCTCATTATTGATGATACTTTTTAGGCTTTCACGGATATTTTCTTCAGAGGTGCCAAAGGATTTGCGGATTTACCGCCACGTCACACATTGGTCCAAAGCAGTTGAAAATGCGCGTATAATAGAAAACATTGCGGGAGATCTAAATAATGTTTTAAATGGTTCTTTGGTGTGTGACTTTGAAAAATAATTTATATCATTACTTTTAAAAGATATGTAACATTAATTATGCAAATTTTTTCTTTTTTAATTAAAAGAATATAATAATGAATAACTAAAAAGTTTTTCGAGATTTTACGTTTTATTAAAACTTGTTTGAAAATACAAATATTTCAGAATGAAATGCGCACAGACCTACCAACAATTTGCAATATATTATATAAAGATATTCTTAAAAATATGAACTAAAAAATACAAAAAATAGCTCAAATAATTAATCAATTTGCTTAAAAAAAAAGTATTTATGATATCATAAATACTTTTAATATTTATATATTTATTTATATTTTTAAAATCAGTACTACTTTTTTAAAAAAGAATTTAGAATAATTTTTTTTCATTTTTATTCAAATATATTTTTATATGTAAGTAATTTCAAAATGTTTTAAATTTGATGTTACACAAAGAGATTTTTGTCTACAAAAAATGAATCATCATAGATCTATTATTTAACGGGTTTTACAAAGGATCGCAAATAGATACAGTTTTTTAAAATTTCCAGGAGTTACTCTCAAAACTCTGTTCCGATTATTCTTTCATCCAATTTTTTCGAGAATCAGCTACTGAAAGTACTTCAATATTTATTTTTACTAATTAAAAAATATTTTTAATTGACATTTTTTAATAAAATGTTTTAAAAATAGTATTATTATTATTTATAAAATAGTAACATTTTAATAAAAAAAATGTTTTTATGAATTAAAATTTAAAATTAATTTTTTAAAAACTAATTACATGATTAAATTGCACAAAAATAAAAAACTCGGTAATTATTCAGATTTAAGGGACACCTCGCCGATGATCTTGACCTTGTCAACATATGCTGTTAAGGTTATGGCCCTGAGCGACCTTTGACAGGTTTTAGATGACGGTTGTCTTTAATCGTTAAAAAGTTATGAACAAAAAAGCTCAACATATATATGACATATTTATATGACAATTATATAACATTTATGACAATTATATAATATTTATATGAGATATTATATACATATATTTATTCACCTCCTACAAAAGGACGCATAACTTTTAGCCGAAGCGACTCTAATCCTCCCCCCTGTTGGGGATCACTCAAGGCCATGATCTTGACAACATATGTCAAAGTCAAAGTCATCGATGAGATATCCCTTGATCTGAATAATTACCAAATACTCTACAGATGAAATATTTGAACGAAAATCGGTCACAAAATCAACATTTATTAATTATACTCGTGTTTTAAAGTGATTTGCATTAGTTGCCTAATTTTAAGAATTGAAAAACAATTTTTCATTATCAATAATAATAATTACATATAAATAGTAATAGCAGAATTGTACGGAAAGGTTCACTGAAAAAAACTTTTTCTGTTTATTTTGTTTGCGAAAATTTAAATACTTCTTTACTAAGAATAATTACAAACAATAAAAAATGAAGTTATGAAAGAATATAATGTTAAATTAAATTTTACAAAAAACTTTTTGTTTTAAATAATCATTGTCAAACAATTAAAAAGTGATTGTATATAAAAAATTTTAATGCCATTCGATTCTACGGAAAAAATTAAGGAAACACCATAGTTTCATTCGCTATCTTCTCTAATTTAGTAAATAATCACATTATGCGCGTGTTTTGAGCCGTTTCGTACCAATGTGCGCCATGACCAATTGCTAATGACAACATTTCGTGTAACTTACCTTACATACTTATTATACTTATAACATACTGTAGTCTATCAAACAATCTAAATGTAAATTCTCGAATCTCGTCATAGCAACTATTATAATATATATCTATCTATATATAATATATATCTAATATTTAGGTTAACCAAAATGATTAATAAAACATAATCGAACTACTTTTCTTATGCATTAGAGAGAATAGAAGGTCTATTATTTATTATATACCGATATTAAAGTCATCAAAACGCTCAAAGCTGTGTTATACATCTGAAAAAAAACATGCTTTTATTATATTATACTTAATGTATTTTTGTTAAATTGAGAAGAATTAATATAAAAGAAAATTTTGAATATGTAAAATAACAATGAAAAATACACAAATGCAATTGATTGAGAAATGCTTTTAATATTATATTACCATTTAGATATTTATGTAATTTGTAAGATTGAAAACGTACAAGTATTTGTTCTATTACATGTGTACATTTATTATATGCTTATTTTTTTATTCAATATATACCTGGCGAATGAAATTATATCCAAAGTAGAAATTTCCCATGCCAAATTTCACCTCCCTTACTTTTATTTGCAAAATAAATTGTAAAATCTAATTAAAATAAATAATTTCATAAAAGTCAGATGTACATTACTTTTCATGAAAGTTCGGACACTAGCATAAATTATATCTCAAATCTTGTAAAAAATTAAGAACGTACAAGACATTATTATAAAACATCAATTGTGTTACATTGTTATATATTAAAGCAACCCAAAGATAGCAATCCAATTCCTTCAGTTAAATAACATCTTGTTCTTTTTAATTTCAATATGTATCAAAATCAGTCTATTTTTAGTTTTAAATTAAAAAGCGTTTGTATTAATAATAATTAAATTTGAGGAAAATTTAATATATTTTCTTGAGTTAAATCATTTAACTTGATTGTTTTATTAAGTTAATGATACATTGAGAAAAATCAATGGCGACCTATATATAATAATAATATTGAAAATAACTTAAACTGAATATAATTCAACATTATTTTGAATTTAATAGTGCCTTTTATATATTTTAGACTATTTGTACATATATTAATACTAATTGCAAAAATTTCGTAAATTATTTTCAACATTATATTTCAAATTACATAGTACTTATTTTGTAGAATGTTGATAGTATAATCAATAAACTTCACATATTCGCTTTTGATATAAAATAACAAAATATAATTTATAAAGCTTTTTCTAACCTGTATATCTATCTATGTAATATGTTAGTATGTAATGCACAAGTATCTTGAAACAAGTATTATACAATGACTGTTCTACAATGTCCCAATTTTTTGCATAATAATTCGAAAAAATTTATGCCGGTATTCGAATTTAATAAGCGCTAGAAAAATTGCACATAGAATTGTTAAAATTTATATAAAATTTTGTTGAAATTATTTACCTGTTCACGTAAGTCCTTTTCAAGATTATAATTGGATAATTTGTGAAGAATTGTTATTGTCTCGTTTATCTGAAATTGTTTTAATACAATATGAAAGTTTATGGTAAGATTGAAAATTTTATATTCAGTCAATAAGACAACATTTTGAAGAAAACTTTGATATGTGCAATTTTATTGTTGCAAAACTGTTACTTGTGTTTATTAGTCTACTTGTAAATAATTAATAATGTCTCTCTTTTATTTCTATTATACCTCATAATAAATACTTTGGCACGTATGGTTTAATGTGAAAAATAAGATGCAGAATGAAAAGAATTTGCATATTCAAGTGGTCGAATATGTCTACAAACGTCCAAGTTTCGAAAATATATGTAAGTAACCAACACATATTGATACCGTAGATTGTATAATTTCAACAAAGTACCATAGCATTTGTAGTGATATTTGTATATTGAATACATTGTTTAATTTGCGTGATATAAGACATAGTTTTAGGTGGATATGCCTGTAAATAAATCATTGTAATTAAACAAAAGACACATATGAGAAGTATTAAGCAAAATATTTTTAGCGTAGAATTCGATTTAAATTGTAATTGTAACTCGCAATCACTTTAAAATGTACAATTATTTCAGATAGGGTAAAGTTAATCATTTTTTTTGTTATATGCGAATATAAAGTCTGAAATGTCTGAAATTTAAATATCAAAACTTCGGGAGCGTGTAGGGGATCAATATATTAAGAAAAAAATAGAGATATGCTCATTTTTGCTTCGTTTTGAAGAAAATCACAAAAAAGACAAAACATAGTTGCTTCGTTCTTGCCTCTAAAGTATTATCGTCGCTAAAACCATACACGAAAACAATAATAATAATTCCATTTTTAGATGAAAACTTTTTTTGTTTGTTTTTGTCTAGTGAGACTATTTTTTTTATCCGATAGATTAAATGCAGCCAGATATACAGAGACTTCTTTGATTATTTAGAAGATATCCACCTGCAACAAAGAAATATGGTTTCAACTCGATAGGTGTCAGCTCATTATGGCAGCTTGAGCTTGGTTAGACAGACATTTTCTATAACGAATTGAACATGAAGGAATAATATCTTGGTCACTCCGATCACCTGACCACTGGACTTCTTTGTATGGAGAGTGAAGCAAAAAGTTTATTCGTTGTCAATCAACTCAAGAAAACAATTGAGAAATCGAATCGAGGTGCAGTGCACCAAATATCGCCAGATCAGTATTTAGCTGCAATACGAGCTGTCCAATACTAGATGTTTGCATTGCTGCAGAGGCCAATATTTTCAACAATCTACATTAAGCAAGTGAATAAATACAATATGAATAAATAATGAGAAAATACAAAAATGAAAACTATGTTTTGTCTTTTTTTGTGATTTTCTTCAAAACGAAGAAAAAACGAGCATATTTCTAGGACTTTTTTTCTTAGTTTACCGATCCCCTACACGCTCTTAAAGTTTTGACATTTAAATTTCAGACACTCTGTATACAAGGTGTATCAAAAGTTTAAAAACGATTGAATATCTCAAAAATAAAGCATTTTTGAGAAAAATATTTCAGATAAAAGTTGTAAGATTTAAAAAGATCTATTCACTGATTACATCCGCTTGACCTTGGATGGCCAAGGTCAGGTTAAGATCAAACTGATTTTTTAAAATAGAACATCCTATTTTTGATGAATCTAATAGCTGATATCAAGAGCTTTCCAAAACACTATAACAAAATTAGTTTTTTTTAGTATTTTTCGATTTATGATGCTTGAAAGTTACAGTACCACCAGCATTAGCATTATCCAAGGTGTCCGATCGAAGACTAAAACCTCTTGAATGTTGTTCAGAATCATGTTCTGGATAACATTTATCAAGATTAAGGCTATTGGAGATTATTCCTCTTATTTTCATTTTTGCACTAAAAATTTATTTTTACATAAAAATGAAAGTAAGAGATACAACTTCCAATGATTTTGATCTTGACAAATGATATCCAGAGGCTCTATTCTTGAAAAGTATTGCATACGAAAAATTAGAGAAATGCTATAGTATATGTAAAGCATACTATAATATTTTCCTAATTTTACGTATGTGATACTTTTCAAGAATAGGGATCCAAGACATGATCTTGAATAATAATTCAAGAGATTTTAGCGTCGGTTGGATACCTTGGGTAATGCTAATACCGGTGGTAACTTTAAACTTCAAACATTATAACTAAAAAAGTACTTAATGTATGTATATATATATTTGTTTTTTCCCTTAGGATTACACATTATTTACAATCGCACTTATATTAACTTACACATTAACTTACTCTAACTTAACCTAACCTATAACTAATTCATCCTTGCTAATTGTCGGTTTCATTATTATTATCTCGTATTCAGTTCTTTGACATTTCTCTTAATTCTATTAAGATTCTTAATTATAACTTAATTCTATTAAGCTCCTCCTCTATTAAGATTCTTGGTGTCTATGTTGACTCTTCATGGTCATTCCAGTCACACATGGTCGTCAAGTGTCGGACTGCTTATGTTCGTTTACGTCTTCTTTATCCCGTTCGCCTCATCCTTTCCTGCTCTCAAAAACTTCTCACTTCCTAATTACTTGTTATTTCTCTATTTGATTACGCTAGTGTCATTTACGTTCTTGCTCTTAACCAACATCTGCTAAATCGTGTATCCAAAATTCTTGTCTCCGTTTTTCCTATTGTGTTCGTAAATACGACCACATATCTCCGTATTATCAAAGATCTGGCTGGTTTAAAATTTGGCAATGTTTTATTCTTCACCTGTGCTGTCTTGTATTTTCTCTCCTTCGCTCTAATACTCCTCTATCTGCGACGTCTCCTTCAGTTGAACTCTGAGCATCATTTCTCTTTTAACCTTCTTGTCCAGATACCAAGATTACTTATCCTTCCCCATATCGATCCTCTAAGTTCCATGCTGTTTTCTCCTACACCTCTGTCAAACATTTTAATTCTCTTCCTGATTCAATAAAAAGCTCTCCTTCTTTATCCTCCTTTCGTTTCGCTGTCTCACGTTTCATTGCGTCACTCACGGTATTCAAACTGATGTAATTGATGTGTTTGTGGGTGTATGTATTGGTGTGTATGTGTGTGTGAGTGAGTGAGTGAGTGAGTGAGTGAGTGAGTGTGTGTGTGTGTGTGTGTGGGTGTATGTTTTCAACTATTAGTTTACCTCTAATTGTTGTCTTATTCTGATTTTGTTACTGATAGGCTAACAGCAATTTTGCTGACGTCTAACCATTTGCTAGCTACTATTGTTTATTGTATTTTTGTTTTTGCTAACTGTAGTCTTCTGTATTATATTACTTTATGTCTATTACTCTGTTAACATGTAGTCTTTTTCTTATAACTTTAAATTAAATTAAATTAAATTAAATTAAATTAAATTAAATTATTCCGCTCTCTCTTTCCCCCTACTCGCACTCGTTTGCTCCGCTACCCTCTATGCCTATTCCTTATGGACTTTCATTTCCGTTTACATTTTTTTTGCCTTTCCTTTCTTTCTCTCTCTCTCTCTCTCTCTCTCATCCATTCCCTCATTCACTCACGCTCTCCCTCTCCCTTCCTCTCCTTCTCCATTTCCCTCATTCATCTCTCCCCCTCTCCCTCTACCTCTAGGATCCTCTTACATACTTCCTGCCAACTACCTTCTTCCTCATTCCAGCTCCTGCATTCCTCCCAGACATGCTTCCAGGTCTCTCTTTGCTCTCCGCGCATCCTCCTATTCTCTTCCTACCAATACCTTCCTTTGATCATTTCATTTCCAAGCCTAAACATTGCTATCCTCTGCCATCTACTTTCCCTCCATCCTTTCTCCAGATATTTCGGCACTCTCTCCTCCTTTACATCCATACCATCTACTAAATCACAATTTCTTCATCCGTTCCCATCTTTCATTCCTCTGCCTGACTTTTTCCTTCTCCTCTAATTCCTATATCTATAGGAAAACGGCGAAAGCAAAGTTGTACACCTAATAATAAATTGTTAGAAAACTTAAAAACATTGTTAAAAAATGAAATCGTGACTTATTCCACCTATAATTTTTTAAATGCAACAGTATCAATATTACCAAGAATTTATGGATTACCCAATATACATAAGCAAGATTATCCATTACGAATTATTATGTCCTCCATAGGTAGTCCATTATATAAATTGACTTCATCTTTACATAAAATATTAGATAAAAACTTAAATAAATTTAACAGTCTTGTTAAAAATAGTTTTCAACTTACAAAAGAATTATCTAAGGTAACTCTATCGGATGATTCTTTCTTAGTGTCTCTAGACGTTGTTTCAACTAATGTCTCATTCGATTCGATAATAAAAAGCATTGATATATAGAAAATAATATTTCATTACCGAAGGAAGAATTTTTTAAAGCTATTACCTTAGTACTACTTAATTCGACTTATTTTTGCTTTAACGATGGGTTTTATAAGCAATCTTTTGGCATTCCTATGGGATCTCTGTTATCACCAATTGCAGCAGACCTTGTGATGCAAGATTTTACACACTTGAAAAATTACCATTCACATTAGATTTTTATTATAGGTATGTTGGTGTCATTGCTTTGTCCACTAAAAATATTGATACAATCTTAAAAAATTTTAACGAATGTGAGTCTAGATTAAAATTTACTATAGAGTTTGGTGGAATAAATTCATTTTTAGACCTAACTTTAAACAAAGAAGACAAAAAACTAATTTATAATTGATATAAAAATCTACATTTTCTTCAAGATATTTAAATTATTTTTCGTGTCACCCATTAGTCAAAAAATAAGTACTATTACGGGATTAATGGACAAAGTGTTAATGTTATTACATCTAAAATTTCATGAATTAAATTTTCAGAAAATAATCAACATTTTACTAAATAATGGATACCCTTTGGAGCTTATTTTTAACACCATCAAAAAGAGATTCCCAGTAAACGAGAATGGATTAAAATAGATTAAAATTTTTTGAATGCGATCTTTAAATCCATGAAAATGGATTAAATGCGTTCTTTAAATCCATGAAAATGGAATAATTGAAATGGATTAATTGGATTGAAATGAATTGGATCCGAGCTGATACTAGTTTAATATTCGAAAAAAAAACATTATTTATATTTAAGGCTTATAAACTTTATTCCTAAGACATTTTTTTATAATAATTATACCTGAAATTAACTGTTTTAAATTGATATTAAAAAAAACGCACCTTAATATTTCCTAGTACCCTTTTTTTCGCATCCTTAGGGATTCAAATTTGGTATCTCGGGATTACGAATCTTCTGCGTTATCTGCTACACTATTTCTTCAATTAATAAGTATGTTATTTATTGTATACTTTAATTATAAGCTAATCTAACGCACGAAATTATATGGATACAATAAAAGTATCATTTAACAGATATAATAAAATATAAACAATTTACATTACTATAAGATGACATTGGGCATTGGGTAAAAATCAGATAACCTAATTTCGCTTGACTAGTCTCGCGCCAATCAGAATAATATTCGGGATGTGCTAGGTTTGGTTTACCAGTGTTATCATTGATCATTCATTTTATTTTTAATCAAAGAAAAATAAAGAACTAAATTATTTTTACGTTACAAGTTTTTTTTTTAACTTAGTTGGGTTAAAACGAAGAATTTCCTACTCATAATTTTGAATGAATTATTTATGGTATTTATGGTTTATTTTTAAATAAAAATTTTTTTTATTCAATTGGATTAAAAAATGCATATATATTATAGAATTTTGAATTGTACGATACACAGAAATGGCTGATATTATTTTTAGATTAAACTGAATTGAAAAACTGCATTTCCTATTCACAATTTTGAATTGAGTAGTATTCATGATGCACACAAAACACCATAATATTATTTTCAGATTGAAAAGCATAGAGATGTACTCCATGCTATTCCTATAAATGAATAAAAATTCATTCAAGATTGAAAAGGAATAGACATTTGTTTCATGTAGTTCCTATAAATGAATAAAAATGCATTCAAAATTGAAAAGAATTCATTTTAACATTTATGAATCCGTATTTCTTAAAATCTGAATACATTTTAATCCATTTCAATCCATTCTTGTTTGTTGAGTTGTTTAAAAAATTTAGAGATTAAAATAATACACGAATAAACAAAAACAACAGACAAAACACAAATAGACAAAAATTTGACTACATTTTTCACGATACCTTATGTTCCATCAATATCAGAAACATTCAAATAATTTTTCAAGAATAACAGAGCAGTTCGTCTTGCCTATGTGGGATTAAACAAACTGAATTCTTTTATTAGAAATCAAAAAGGCAAATTGACAAGATTTTCATAAACCAACGTAATATACAGAATTAATTGTTAGGAATGTGATGCATCTTACATAGGACAGACGAAACGATTGCTTAAGACCAGATTAGATAAACATCGCAATCATATCAAAAGGAACATGAAACAAAAATCTGTAATTTCTGACATAGATTGGAACATAATCATAATTTTGACTGGAATCACACAAAGATCTTAGACAGAGAAAAGAATTATAATAAATGGCTCATTTCAGAATCAATTTTTATTAACAAACAAAAAAATGGACTAAATATGCAGGAGGACACAAAATTTCTAAATTCATTATACCAAGATCTATTTAAAAAGATTTGACATTTCCATTTTTTATTTTTCTAATTTATTGTATAAAACATGTATATAGGGTGCGTTACCAAAATCCGGACAATTTCTTGACAAATCAAACAATTTCTTTAAACAAAATGTTTTTAATGAAAAATTAAATATTACAAAAAATCCTTTTACATGGCACTTAGGAGATCCCTAGAGCACAATTATTCGATATATCCCCCATTAATTTGAATGATAGTTTCTATTCTCGGTCTGAAGCGTTCGCACGCATGCTGTAATGTAGCGCTGTCCATGCCGACGAAATTATGCCTCATGCCTCATTAACAGTCCTTAATGACGTCACATTGAGATGTCGAGACTTGTTTGTGATTCTTTCAACTACGCTCCATATTAGTCCAAGGGATTTAAATCTGGGCTGTTGGGAGGCCAAAATTCCTTGGACCAAAACATATGGCCTAAACGTTGAGAGCCAATTTTGAATCAAATGACTCGTATGAGCCGGTGCACCTCCAAACATATGACCTTCCAACGGACGCTATAATTTCCATCCACGGCTTCACTACATCCATCAGAACGCGCAAAGATTGCCCTGGGTCCGAAATCAGCGCTTGAGCCCTTTCAATGACTGCGGGATTCCTCGCGGTGCGTTCTTTCGAGTGACTCTTCCTTACTGGCATACTTGAACCTTATTGGACTATTCTAAAGCCGTATATTTAGCCACAATGTCATAAATGATTGATCTCAGGTATCCAAAGATCCGAATTAATTCTCTTGCTGAGCGTCCAGCGCGAAAGCTTTCGATGATCGCGGCTCTTTGATTACTCCGCACTTGGTTTCAACATCACGGCCATTTTGAGAATATGACAATTTACTAGAAGCATTAGACTTTCTCGGACGTCAACAACCTCTGGCGGAGATACAATATAGCGGAAAATTTAAATTGAAATTTGTCCGGATTGTGGTAACGCAGCCTGTATATATTGTATTTATTTATTACCATAATAACATCTTTATTCATTTATAGGTTATATTTATATATTTATATATTCATATATTTTATTTATTTATCACTATGTTATATTTATACCTATATTTTATACCTAACAAACCTGACTAACGACCTGATTTTGACTTCTCATATACTCTTTGAACATCTTGTGCTAACCTGTCTTATCTCACATATCATCGTTAAGATTATTATACATAAGTTTATTGCTCAATTGATTTGATTTATGTTTTAATAACTTATTTGACTTTATTAAATTACAGATAATCTGAAATGTTAGATTTTGTTACATACGACAGTCAGCATTATTATCATTTTATGAATATATGTTAACACACATGATTGTATATTTCAATTTGCTTCGAATCGCATTTTTTATATTAATTAATTATTTTTATATTAAATTTATACGTCACCGATTTTATTGTTATTTTTACACTGAGGAAAACCCAATCGAAAGGGTTGAAACGTTTGTCAATTTTTCTCAAGAATAAAGTATTATAATATTTCATATGCCTAACTTGCATTGGCTGATTTATATCTATCCTTGGATTTAATAATTTTCAAATAAAATACGCGCATAATACGTTATTATAAATATATATAATTATTTAAATATTTAATAAGAGACTTTAATGATACAATGTACGTAAATCACAATATCAATTGGTTTCGCTCTAAAGTTATATCGAAACTAGTGTATAAGTGCGGCTATAACAATGCATCCCATCACAACTTGTATCGGGTAACCACATTTAATATTTTAATTACTGCTTAATCAAAAATATATTTCAAAATGTTGAAACTGTAAATTATTTTTTATAAAATAAAGAATCTAAAGAAATGATTGGAATTATAATATAATAAGCACATTTATAAATAAAACATTTAATATACTACTGATTTATTTACTAATAGAAATAGAAAATACTTTTTTTTTTAAATACGTTATTCGTTGTAAAATAATTTAACTTATTGCAATATGACCGCAATATTTCTGCAGAAATACCATATTTTTATGTAATATTATCGTTTGTTTTGCAGTAATATTATATCTGCCCAGCAAATGAGAATGGATTGAAATGAATTGAAATGGATTCAGATTTTCAGGAATATTGATTCACGAATGTTAAAATGAATGTTTTTCAATCATGAATGTATTTTTATTTATTTATAGGAATTGCATGGAGCATATCTCTATGCTTTTCAATCTAAAAATAATATTAGTTTTTTCTGTGTACAACACACACATTATGAATACTGTTTAATTCTAAATTTTGAATAGGAAATGCAATTTTTCAATCCAATTGCATTCGATTGAATCTAATTGAATCCAATTGAATCCAATTTAATCCAATTAAATTCAAAAAAAGTATTCGCTATTTAAAATACGCATTCGATAGAAAAAAATTTCAATCCATTTTAATCCATTTTCGTTTGCTGGGTTTACGTGTTCCATGTACTATTGGGAGTACAAATTAGTTCGGTCCGTTTTCCAAAAGATGGCTCCGGTTGTTGTGAATGGTTCATAGTGACAGCTGATTTTGGCGTTTTCAGAGAGGTTAGACATCTGCTAATAATATTCAGTTTATATCGCTTTGAGTTTCATACAAAAACCTTGATTTTTACAGTGTTTGAAATGTTCAAATTTTGTGTTAATGAAGCAGCATTTGCGGGAGGTTCTAATTTTCTGCTTTAATTGGAAGAAAAGTGCAGCTGAAGCCCATCGAATGCTTGTCGAAGTTTATGGTGACACTGCTCCAACTGATAAATCATGTAGGGAATGGTTTTGACATTTCAAGGATAGAGATTTTAGCGTTGAAGACAAGCCTCGCTCTGGACAGCCAAAAAATTCGAAGACAAAGAATTAGAAGCATTACTCGAAGAAGATCAGAGTCAAACGCAAGAGGAGCTTGCAGAATCATTGGGAGTATATTACGCTAAGCCCGGTCAATCGTTGCCATCGACCTCAACATCAACACCAAAGCCGAACATTCATGGTTCGAAGATTATGCTCTGTATCTGATGGGACCAAAAGGGTGTTGTTTATTATGAGCTGTTGAAATCTGGCGATTCCATTACGGGCAATCGGTATCAGCTACAATTGATTCATTTGAGCCGTGCATTGCGAGAAAAACGATCGGAATACGAGCAAAGACATGATAAAGTTATTTTTCTTCATGACAACGCTCGGCCTCATGTCGCAAAAGTCGTAAAAAAATATTTAGAATTCAAATGAGATGTTTTACCGCACCCGCCGTATTCTCCGGACATTGCTCCTTTTGATGGTTGTTCCAAAGGATGCAGCACGATTTGGCAAGTCACCGGTTCACTTCTCCAAAATTGGATCGCCTCCAAAGATGAGTCATTTTTTCGAGATGGAATTTGAAAATTGCCTGAGAGATGGGAAAAAGTAGTAGCCAGCGATGGACAATACTTTAATTAATCTGTTCATTCATTTTGTTTTCAAATAAATGCATTTTTGAATACAAAAAACGACCGAACTAATTTGTACTCCCAATAATTATCTTCGATCTCCCCTATACAATATCTCATATATCTATTATTGGTTTTTTTATATCTCTACTTTAATATATTTGTATGTGCAAAATAATAAGAGAAATCATATTATTAACTATATGTATTAGGGAGTTGCATTAAAAGCCGCTGTTTTTTTTTAAATACTAGTATTTGAGCACTTATTTCAATAACAAAATATATGAATACCTCAATCAAAGTATTTTCCCTCGGAAGCTATGACTTTTTGTCACTTTTCAGACAGAAGTTGAATTCCACGACGAAAGAATGGTCTGTCTTTTGAATCAATCCATTCAGCAATTTTTGACTTCGCTATAATTATGGAAGTGTGTATCTTCCAGAGCATGTTGCATCGATCGGAACAGATGATAATCGCTTGGTGCTAAGTCCGGAAAATACGCTGGGTGCAGGAGAACCTTCCATTCGAGATCCATCAGTGTTTGTTTCACGACTATAGCAACATGCCGATCGTTATCATGGAGTAAAATCACCTTTCGATGATTTAATGCAATTGATGGTCGTTTTTGCATCAAATTATCATTTAAACGTTTCAATTGTTGTCGATAACACTCGGCGATGATTGTTTCGTTCGGTTTAAGTAGCTCATAATACATATCCCACCAAATACAGAGCATTGCTTTGTGACCGTGAATATTTCGCTTTGGAGTCGATATTGATGGGTGATCAACCCATGATTTTTTGCGTTTTGGGTTGTTGAAAAAGATCCATTTTTCATCGCCGGTCACGATACGCCACAAGAAACACTTTTTGTTATGCTTCTTTGCAAGCAAAGAAATTGAGATATTTAAATGGTTGGCAATGGCATTTTCGGTCAATTCATGTGACTGCCATTTTCCTTCTTCCTGAATCTTTCTCATAGCTTGTAAACGTCGTAAAATAGTTGATTTATTGACTTTGAGTTGTTGAGACAATTCTTTGAGTGTTTGAGCTGGATTTTCTTCCAATAGAGCTTGCAGTTGTTCATCTTCGAATTTTTTCGGTTGACCTATTCGTTGTTTGTCGTGAACATCACAATCACCACTTTTGAATCGTCAAAACCAGTCTCTACATACTGTTTCCGATGGAGCAGATTCACCATAAATTTCCGCAAGCAATCGATGAGTTTCAGCTGCACTTTTTTTCAAATCAAAATAGTGTAGAAGTACACATCGGAAAAACAACTTATCACGTTCCATTTTAATTCAGTTATAGAAAAACACATATGTAAACAAGGATGACGTCTGTTGACTGAATTTTAGTAGGAAATGTTCACACTTCAAAATGATATAAATAGCAGATGTCTCTGACCATAGCATACGCAGCTACTGTCATCTAAACGCGAACAGTGGCTTTTAATGCAAATCCCTAATAAAAAGAAATCATATAGTTTCATTAAAAAAGTGAAAATAATCATTGTCTTGTTTGGAATTTCTATCTAGAAAATAATAACGTGACCAAAACCCATCTCTCTTGAACAATTACACTTTCAAAAATATTTTTAAAAATTCCTTGTATCTTTCAAGATATTACGATGCAAAAGTTATAATGAAAGTAAATATCCCAGTGTGTGTTTTGTTTTTGTTTTTGTATTTTAATGTTGTGTTTGTGACCGGATATGTTCCTATATCTAAACACTTACACAAGATTTATTATCATTAATCACAAATGTTTTTTCTGTTACAATATTATAATTTAATAGTTAAATTAAAAAATTTTAAAAGCATTGTAATTTAGTAGTTAAATTTAATAATTATTTAAAAAAGCATTTGAGATTAATTAAATATAAACAAATAAAGTTTTGTATAAATGACCGGACGTAGGTGCATGTCCAGTCACTGGGACATTTATCCTACATGCGCGTGCATATGTGTACACAGTAAGTCTTTTAAAAAATTACATTATAATCCATATATATTGTTTGTGATCCTTAGCTCCTGTTATCCGTTGATGTACTAAAATGGTATGTAATGATATGTTTTGTCTTCTATAATCTGCATTGTTTTCATAAAGATCAGAGTACAGTATATCTAAACGATCATTGACTTGATGAAATCTAGAGCTTGTATATCTAAATTGAATAAAAAAGTTTTAAACTTTTAGTAAAATTAAGATTATATGCACTATATACTTAATTTTATTGTATATTTTAATTGTATTAATAAATAATTAAAGTCTAGAGTCCAATCGAAATTACAGTTTCGGTAAAAAAAATCAGAGTTTCCATTTGATTTTGGTTTTGACCGAAATTAAAAAAAAATTTCGGTAAGTAAACCGAAACTGTACAAATTGCAATGCGCCGACGAGCATTCGAAAAATTATATGTCATCATCGATTGATGAATGCTGATTGCTGCAAATCACGCCGACGCTATCTCTTCCTTCTTTATTTTTTACTCACCAAGTCGCTACATGTCTGAAATTCTTTATAATTTATAGAAAATTCCAATATTCCTTTACATTAGAGGACACACTTCTTCGATGATTTTGACCTTGATATATGTTATAGAGCAGGGCTCGACAAAATTTGCACTTCTCGGCCGATTTTCGAGAGGCCTCCGCCTCCCTCTAGTCCTCTCACCGCTCGCTCCGCGCGCAGTCCAAATGCCGCTTGACGCTTAGGAGCGTCTAACGTTTAAAGACATGAGGTGCACGGGGTGCTCGTTTTGAGCACTCACGCTGTAAATTTCATTGTATCTTTTTTTTTCGCTCATTATATAATTAAGGCAGAATGCAGCAATAGGTGCTAACGAATACATCAACGAATGAATTTTCAATAGTTTTTCACGTCGTCCTTGAGATACTACTTTTTACGCGTTTTTTTTAAGTGGTATCCTTAATAGGTCTAGTCCAGTGCTCGGAATTAGTTGCCCATTTCGGGCAGATTCCTGAGGCGACCCTCACTACCACTCGAGACTCAGTGGCTGAGCCCACGTGACGCTGTGCCCCAGGAGCGTCGCGATATAAAAAGTATACTGGGAGCATATCTTCCGGCAAATATCATTAAAATATTTTCTTTCCTACATTTTCTTTGCCTCGTCTTATGCGGCTCACTACGTGTAATATGCAAATCGACGTTTCTGATCTCGCTAATAAAAGATTCCGAAAATCAGAATAAGTATTTTTCATTTCACTTTATTTGTATTTAGTTACTTGATTGTACAATTCATCATTTTTATCAGTGGACTAGGCCTATTGGGGACCACCACTTAAAAAATACCACTTAAAAAAAAATGCATCAAAAATAATATCTTAAAGATGACGTGGAAAACTATTGAAAATTTATTGAATGTATTCGTTTTGAACACTTATCCGTTGCTTCATTCTATCTTAATTATACGAGGGCAAATCAATAAGTACGTGTTAGTAATGAAGACGCAAGCTTTTCACAAAAATTTTTTTTATTTTTCAATGTAATCCGCTTTTAGGAGGATACATTTTTCTCAACGCTTCTGCCATTTTTTTCCCTTAGAAAAATACGATTTGTCGAACTCTGCAAAATAGGCCTCTGTTTCGGCGATGACCTCCTCATTCGACGTGAATTTCTTTCCACCGAGCCATTTTTTCAAGTTTGGAAACAAGAAGAAATCACAGGGGACTAAATCCGGAGAGTACGGTGGATGCGGCAGCAATTCGTAGCGCAATTCGACCAATTTAGCTGTGGCGGCTGCGAAGGAGTGAGTGCATTGTGAGCAATCGCGACACCCATCGGGCCGACAGCTTTTTCATTCCCAAGTTATCATGCAAAATATTGAATGAATCACTTTGAAATTTTATATGGCGTCGTTTGAAAGATGGTAGTACATGATGGTAATGCCAACTTGCATCAGCAATGTCGCCTGTCTTGAAACACAGGTACTTATTGATTTGCCTATGTATAATGAGCGAAAAAAGATAGAATGAAGTTTACAGCGTGAATGCCCAAAGCGAGCGCCCCGTGCACCTCATGTCTTTGAACGTTAAACACTCCTAAACGTCGAGCAGTATTTGGATTGCGCACGGGGCGAGCGGTGAGAGAAGTAGTGGGAGCCTCTCGAAATTCGGCCGAGAAATACAAATTTTACCGAGCCCTGTTATAGAGATAAGAGTACTAATCAACTTTTCCTTAATTGGCGATTTTTTAATAGTTTTTGAGATATATTTACATAAAATTTATTTTTAAAATTGCATTATTTTCAAAATTACATTATTTTCAAAATTACATTATTTTTCAGTATATCGACGATTTTCACGATTACGTATATTCACGATTTTTGTAAAGTGACTTTCACTCTATCTTCCTCTTGTTTAAAGCTGCGCGACTTCTATGCGAAATGACTCTCACCCTATCTCCCCGCCTTGCTTAGGGGCGTGCAGCTTCCACACGAAGCGAGTTTCACTCCACCGCCACCTCCCCTCCCTTGCTTCAGAGATGTCCGACTTTTATTTCCTTTGACAGGAGGGAGTCATTTAGTCCCCCTCGCGGTGTGTCATCTTGAATGAGAAGGCTTCCTTCGTCCCTCTTTCCCACTGAAGTCGTTGCCAGCGCTTGCTTGGAGCAGCTGGCCTGGTGAATGGTCGGAAGATCTGCACACCATATGTAACTCTCGTTAAATAGAAGAATTATATATAATCTCCGGAAGGAAAACCATAAACTCAGAAGGAAAACTGTATACCCTGCTTGGGGCGGCTGTAAAACAGCCTCGTCCACGACGTAGATAAGGAGGACAAAGAATTTTCGTGAGGATGCCTCGTATGGCTTGTGAAGGTATTGTCCCTGCCTATTTACAGGGTTGCGTCATTGGCGAACCCTGTGAAAGGTTATTTATACACCGCAGGTGATATGGGGGTAACGGCGTCTGCGAAGACTCAGTTCCTATGATGGAGGTTAATCTTTTCTGGGAACTCAGTACTTTCATATGACTCTGAAATTGAGTGGTCGAACTCGATATCTGCCTGCATCCGGGGAAGGAATTGCAGGTACATGGAAGATTCGAGCGAAGATCCACTTTGCTTGCGAGACGGAGGGAAGGACTCCTGTTGCGTTTTTCCATAAAGGTGTCCAGATAGAGTTCGGAGCCTTACCCAACAAGATCGAGGAACTTGACCAGGAAGAAAAAGACGGCAGCTGGAAGCTCGAACAGTCATAGCTATCCTTTATGATCATAGCCAGCGTCAATGGAACGACGGAGAGCGTATCATCCAAGACTGTCGGACTTTCTAGTACGCTTGAATTGAGTCCTCTCAAGTCATTTAAAGAGGATCAGCTCGTTGTCCTTAGTGCTAATCGAGGATTCTCTAGAAACTGTCAGGACGGACTGTGCGGCAGAAACATGATTTGGTGAGCTGAAGATTCCTTCGAGGCTGAGCAGGATTCGAATCAGGACACAAACCTCGTGGGAAGAGAAAGAGGAACAAAGACCTCTCCCCGGAGGAGTAATCCTCTGCGTTGAGCAGGAAGCAAAAATGGAAAGTGTTGGCCTATGAGGCTAAACAGAGGAGGCAGGAGGAAGCTGATTATCTGATGGTTCTTCCTAGTAAAAAATCAGAGGTTACAAGGAGCAGGGAGAACCTCTGTAAGGAATATCGAAACTTCCCTCACATTCGTTGACATTGTCGCGAGAGTTACCGAAAAACTCGTCAGCTTAGAGAGGGTAGTCCAAATCACTAATCTGAAAAGCACCTTCAGGCGCCATATCTGGGAGATCATAGAGGCTATAGGGGCGACGAATGTCATTCTGATCGGATTTTGAAGCATCCCACTTCCGGATTCAGGCTACGAGGGCCAAATAGAGGCTCTCAAAAGGGAGAAGACTCAATTGGAATTGAAAACAGATTCTTCTCGACAAGACTGGACCGCTTTTCGAAGGTGATTGGATCGGAACAAAGGGAGGAGAGGAGAGTTCGCACTTGGGATGAGAAGGATATGGGAGATCCTGGTCCTCTCTTTCTTCTCGGACATCCTTTTCCCGAGAAATCACAGCCCTGAGCTGGACTGACTCTGAGGGCGAGAACTAGGACTTGATTCCAGAGGCAGTTAGGTCTCCCGATAAAGGGAAGATTTATCATTCTAAATCCATCCAGGATGGTTAGGGTAGCCTCTAGAAGGGAGGGGGGGGGGGCTTTACCATTAGCCCTTCTACATTCGGTAACATCAGGGAGACATTTAGACACGTATTGCCTCGGTCTGTTGCTCTCCAGATCGTCCCTAAAGGAGACTGCGGGAGAAAAGATGGGGAGAGGCCAAACGGGAGGAAAAAAAATCCCCCCCCTTTCGAGCCTTAATCCAAAAAAAGCAGACCGATGAAAGCGGTCGGTATATGACCAGTCCTTAAGGAGTAATTTCAGTTTGCAATGTAAAAAAAAGGTGATTTTTGGGAATTTTTTTTCTCAAAAACTACAAAAGCTTTTTAACATAAGCTTTTTATGATACTTTTTTTTAATCTTTAAACTTAAAAAAAATTTTTTTATAACAAAAAATATATTTTTGCGGTTTGTTTGTAATCAAAGTGAATACCTCAAAAAATAGATGGCTCGTTGGCGTAGTAAATATCTCCACTTTGGAACATCTGAAACAAAAAATTCAAAAAGATTCTTAAATTGTTAATCAATGGCTATAGCCGGAACTAGAAAAAATTAATTTCATCGAGATAACAAAATGGCAACCATTTGAAAAAAAAAGATCGAAAAAATGGATATTTATGTCAGTTGTTTATGTCTTATAAAATTTGAACAAATTAATATTTTGACTTAACAACAAATTATAAACAAACTTTATTTATCTTATTTATTCTTTAATCGACGATGTCTGCAGCGTACAATACCTTCTATTTCTTTAAACAAGTCATTAGCTGATAAATCATCTCTACACATACATTCTCAATAACAGAAACGGGGTATAAGAGTATAATAGCTGCCCTTGAATTTTAAACAGCTACCGGACAGAACAACCGCTCAGAGCGTACCTGCTTCAATGAGCTTAAAAGTACAAAAATATTTCGAGTTTGTTCATGTAATTTTGAGATTATATTTTCAATAGTATATACTTTCAAAATATGCAATGAAAAAACTGATTTTTTGAAGTTGACAAACAGATGACCCCTTAAAATCATGAAACCATTGGACCGAACCGGGAGAGAGAGATACAGACGCGGCGGCACGCCGAAAGAACCTTCGGCTTGAACCAGCCTCAAGCGGAATGGGTAAAAGTTGTTGGGAAGAAAACCCAATAAGGCGCAAAGAAGACGGCTAAAGAGGTGGCGGCTGCTAATGGCAACAAACAGGATCAAATCTGGGATGACTCTCCGTCCTTTCAGAGGAAACTCCCTGGGGGGAGGCAGGATAGGACTCCCGGATAACAAGGAAAGCGCCGAGTGAGTTAAAGTACTGTCCGCCGACGGCGGCGGTTTTCCTGACGTGCCTCTCCCTCCCCCAGTAAATACGCTGAAATTGTGGCCAAGATCAGGAGCAAGATATCTTTCAAGGATTTTGGCATCGACGGTCTCAAAGCCAGGAGGGTTCTCATTGAGGCCCTCATTTATGAGATTCTCGGCGAGAGAGCAGTAGCACTGATGCCCTGATCACCGAACTTCGCCTTAAACGACGAGGAGAGTATAAGGATATCTCGGTTTTGCAAAAAGGATTCTAATCATCGGCTTCGGTGATTTCACTTCGAAGGAAGAGGCCCAAGAGGCATTGGCGAAGGTTGCGTCCGACATCAAAATGGGATCGCTCAAGAGTGGCCCCAATGAGTCGTTCACCTTATGGGCACAGTTTTTCCTCGCGGTGGCTAATAAAGTTGCCCGGGAGGAGAAGCTCATAATTGGCTGAGTGCTTGCATGTGTGCGTTTGTTATAGCAGCGAGCACTACAGTGCTACTGCTGCTTAGAGAAGGGACGCGTGCGGACACAATGCAAGACAATACAAGTATCCCATTGACTGGAGCAACGTATGTCTCCAGTTGAAAAGGAGCTCTCCATCAAGATGTACTCCAAATCACAGGAATGTCTGACATGTAAAAAAGCCGACAAGAGGGCCAACCACCGCATAGGCGGAAAAGCCAATCGTGCCTAAAAAAGGGGCGGACACCAGTGATGGCTTGACTATTCGAAAAAAATTGCGAAGTCTTTCCCCGCGGGGACTATCAACCTCGCAGCTTATCGAAGAAGCAGTGAGGCCTCTCCATCCGTTAACCCGAGAGATCATCAGCCTCACAGTCTATGGAAGTTGATCCGCCTTCAGCGGTATCCAAAAAAGCGCAATCCCCATGATAGCGAATTTTAATTTACAGATCCCGGAGATGGAACAGCCAGAGGAGTATGGACAATGCTTGTTCAACTTCGATTGAAACCGAGCGGTGGGAAAGGTCTTCTTCGCCCAGGACATAAATATCCTGTAGATCAATCTCAACCTCTTCCAGATCAATCTCAACCACGCCCGCCGGACGTAGAAGATATTCATGCACAATAAAGCATGGCAAAGCGTGGTTGTCTCATTGGAATTATCGCCGAGCCATACAGAGTTCTCGATGGCCATTCCTTCTTGGTGGCGGACACCACGGGTTCGGCGGCAATCATTTGGCGGAAGGCTGCGAGATCTCCACCCCCCCTTCCCAGTATGCCGCTCTCAAGAGTGGAGAGTGACCACGCTGTGACTGAAGTTGCGTGGTAATTATGAAGATATACTTTCCATCTTAGTTCGGACTAGTCGAGTTCGAGGCCCTCGGATGAGATGGGGGAGTTTGTCTGTGGACTACTCCTATCCAATTATTGTTGCGGGAGACTTCAACGCCTGGTCCATTGACATCCCCAATCTAAGGGTCTAGGCGGTTGAATCCCCGAAGTAGAAGTCTCGAGGAGTGGACATCTGGGCTCGGATTGGTTATCAACTCCTCGGGTCGAGGAGTATCTGCATCCGTCCGTAGGGTGAGTCCATTGCAGGATTGTTCATTTTATCAATTAAAGTTTTTAAAATTAAAGGAGATAAAAAAATTAAAAGATATTTAATTGGAAATTAAAATGAGCGAATTCAATTGAACGTCATTTAATTGACAATTCAAGCAAATTCAATTAAAATTTTTCAATCGACAATTGATTCAAGGAGATTTTTATTTTTTAATTAAAAGAAAAAAACGTTTAATTAACAATTGGAATGGATAAATTCAATTGAACATTATTCAATTGACGATTGATTGATAACACTATATGTAGCCATATTAATTTTGATAGCATTGATTTTGTCAGATACAAGTTGATTACTGACGCAGGTTTATTTGTATAGAAATTTAGTGCATAAAAGTGCACGAAGGATACATGTAAATGTACAATTCAAAAGATGAAACACATGTGAAATAATCTCAATATTCTCGAGCAAAGAAGAACAGATACTGATAAATGTTTACAAAAATTTTGCACGGTTATAATAGCAGCAGCCAATTGACCCATTGTGTACTTGAAATCGTGTACTATGTGCACTTCCGCCGTATTGACGCATTTCAGAAATTAATTGCGATGCTTCGTAAATCTAGTGAGCTTGTAAAGCAAATATACCCTAGGTGAAATAGGTCATTTCCGAGTTTGATCTCTTCCTTTTTATTCTGTGGACATTAAAAACCACCAACTGATAAAAACCACTTACAGGGAGGCTCTCTAATTTGATCCAGAGAATCAAGGGAGAATCAAGGAAGAATGAAGCGGAGAGTGTTCTTTTTTCTGATTGATTCCGTCATTTATTGTGCAATTTCGCAAATGTGTACACACGGCATTATTAATGCCTAAGCATCTGAATTTGCAGGAATATCGAGACATATTCAAGACGTACGTTTATTTCTAATATTCATGCGTTATGACTAATGGTTCGAAAATGTAACGTAAACTTAAAATTGAATTAAATTAAACTAAACATAAACTATGTTTAATATTAAACGCCCGCTTTTCATATAATATTAATGAACTATTCTAAGATTTCTAAAATTTGTTCTAAGTATAATTTCTAAATATATTAAATATATAAGTTAAAAAATTTTTTTCATGTGGTTATCAATTTAACAAACAAGATACAAAAAGAGCATAAAGAACCACACCACAGGTTATAATTTGTGATATTTACTTATTATTATTATATATAAATTAAAACATTAAACGTTTCGGCAATCTGGCCATCTTCAGTACAATAGTCTTCATAAACCGCAAAAATACATTTAGTTGAAATTAAATTCAACAGTCCATTGTTGTAATAAAAATGACATGTTCTTTTTAGTGTGCAGATGCTTCGTACAAAATGTTATAACGCCCATAGTCATATCAAGAAGTGTAGAACAAGAATTTCCAGATTCTAATTAAATTTAAATTTATATGTCATTAATTTCTCCTATTCGAATATAAAGAATTATAATCGTTACCTGTTTTACAGCCAAAAAACTGAGCGAAGAATATCAAATGACACTTTCACACAATAAGACTTTCTTCGTGACATTATGTGTTGTTGTTTGTTATATCGCGTATTATACCACTATTTATACGCCTGAGTCAAACAAATTAGAAATTTCTAGAATTATTATTGAACAGAAAAAGAAATCTTACTTAAGAAAAGGAAAATAAATATCTGGCAGACTTTCCGTGTCACTTTGTTTATTGATACCTCTTATTTGTCTTTTTATGTGTATCATTTCGGAAATTCTTCTTTTTATTAAAGATACAACTCCACATTGGTCATCCCTGGACAAAGGATCTTTCCCCGTCTTAATAAATGCATTCATTTTATTCATGGGTTTGTACGCTATGTTAAAATCATGAACATATGAGAGTTTTTTGAACTTTTCCGACACTTTGCTCAAATACGGCACCACAAGAAATTTCTTTGAATTAATATTAGAATCAATTTCTTTATTACATTTTTTACTTCTATTTTGTAATGTCTTAATTCTATTTTTTATTGTTGCAAATATAAACTTTAAGGGATAACCGTTATTTAAAAGAATGCGAATTAGTTCCGTGATGTTTTTTTCCTGAAATTTAGGATGGGACAAAAATAGAATTCTGTCCAGTTGCCCAATAATAACTCCCCTTTTGTGTGTTAACGGATGATTGGAATAATAATTTAAATACCTCCCAGAATTGGTAGGTTTTTTATACATATCAAAGATGATGTTTCCTTCTTGTTCAATTAATTTAACATCTAGGAAATTTATGCCATTTTTATCGCCACGGTCAACGGTGAATTTAAGCCTTTCGTGATATGAATTAAATAATTCTAAAACTTCCTCAACCTTTTCCTCATGTACCGCTAATACGATGTCATCCACGTAACGAAAGTAAAACGATGCCTTAATGTTATTCTTGGTAATAATTTCGTGTTCTAAATCTTGTAAAACAATATTTGCCAGTATCGGAGACAAAGGAGAACCCATGGGCAAGCCAAAAATTTGTTTAAAAATTTTTTTTTTCGTCAAAGATGAAAAATGTGGAATCAATAATGATTGTGATTGCCCTGATGAACTCTTGCAGAGGAATCGAAGTCTTGCATCCAATAAGTTCCCATCTACGCTCAATACTTTTTATAACTAATTCAGTCGGAATGTTCGTGTACATAGAGACTACATCAAAGGATACAATACTGAAATCATCATCGATTACCTTGCCGTTAAGTTTATGTACCAAATCTAGACTATTTTTTACATGACTGAAATTTGTTATGTTATTCTTGTTAATAATGTCTTTTAGGAAAGTCGCCAGTGGATAAAAAACGCTGTTAATGCAACTAATTATTAATCTTAGAGGGTGACCTTCTTTATGGATCTTTGGCAGTCCATAAGCTCTCGGCAGTTCACCGTCCGAAACATGCAATTTTTTGTATAAACTTGAATCGATATAACCTTTATTCTTCCAAAATTTCAGTAAATTCACAATCCCCGCAGTTATTTTATTTGTAGGATCATTTTTCATTAATTCGTACGTAGTGCGATCGTTGAGATTCTCAAACATTTTTTCTTTGTAACTATTCCGACACATAATTACAGTATTTCCTTTGTTTTCCGCTCTAGTAATCAATAATTCCGGATTTTCTGAGATGAATCGTTTGACCTCCCCTACACCTTCCTTCAAAACAATGTTCTCAAAAGATTTTATATCACATTTCTTAATTGATTTCATGATACGAATGGATTCATTTCTGACATAATTTCGCGTTTCGTCGTCGGCTTTAAAAAGACTGTATTCTACGTGTTTTATAAATTCTTGTGTAATGTTTTTCTTATTAATCATATTGTTCGGTAAATTGAAATGTTGGCCTAGTTGTAATACAATTTTTGCTTTTTCCGGTATCATAATGTTGCTAAGATTTTTCAGCCATTTTTCATTAGTGTTACATATATTAAATATTTCATTAAAACCGTCCGGAGCAATATTAATGTTGTGTGTTGAATAAATTTTTTCCGAATTCGTAACTTTCGTTAGAACAATTTTGAAGCATCTGCACACTAAAAAGAACATGTCATTTTTATTACAACAATGGACTGTTGAATTTAATTTCAACTAAATGTATTTTTGCGGTTTATGAAGACTATTGTATTACTGAAGATGGCCAGATTGTGGCCGAAACGTTTAATGTTTTAATTTATATAATAATAAGTAAATATCACAAAATATATAAGTGTCTAAGTATAATAAAAATATTTTTTTTTAATTATGGAATGAGAAATCTCAGAATATTTCAGAATTTATATGTATGAAAAAGAGTATTCTATTCTAAGAGATGTATTCTAAGAGAAGATGTAAACTTCTTGAATATTTCTGAGTATTTCCGAAAAATGTTTCAATTTATATAAAAGTTATGGGAAAAATTGTCACCAGAAAACATTTTGCAATTCTTTCTTACGACAGTTATATAAACATGAATAGTTGTGTCTGAGCGATTTTATTTATAAATTATTAAATTATTTGTAAATTATTAAGTTTAATTTATGTTTAGTTTAATTTAGTTCAATTTTAAGTTTACGTTACATTTTTCGAATAACATTAGTCATAATGTATGAATATTTAAAAAGGAATGCGCGTCTTGAATATCCCTGGTAAAAAAATGTCTCTGAAAACTTCGTTGAAAATGTCTAAAATCATTTTTCAGAAATTTTTAGTGACATTCAGAGATTTTTTCAAAGAAATTGAGGGAATAACAAAGAATTCTCCAAAAGTCATCTCCAAGTGTCTAAAAGTCTCTGAATTTTGTTGAAACTCGAGAATTCAGTGATGTTTCTGAAGATAAAATTTTCACGACTTTTCACTTTTTGGAGATTTTCAGCAAATTCTCTGAAAATCATTTCCAAATGTCTAAAACTCCTCGAATTTCGGGATATCTCTGATATCAGTGATATCTCTGAAGATATTGAGAGTACAAATAAGTTTCCGCCGTTTGACAAAAGACGGCGTCATAGCAAGCTATAGTTAAAATTGTCTGATGAAAAATGTTATATCGTAAGGTTGGACATCTATTAACAACATAACCTTGAAATACTAGCGATTTTGTATCAGCATCATATATTTTTTTTTGTGCGAAAATGCCGAGTTTTGAGCCGAATAAGCATCATTCGCGGGAACTTTGGATTTACTTCTTTAATTTGAAGAAATATGAGCTGAGGCTCATCGATTGTTTGTAGAAGCATATGGTGAGGTTGTCTTAAATGAGAGAAGTTGTCGTTAGTGATTTCAAAAGTTTAAGAACGGTGAATTTGACGTCGAAGACAAAGAACGTATCGGAAGGCCGAAAGTGTACGAAGACGTGGAATTGGAAACATTATTGAATGAAGATTCGTACCAAACGCAAAAAGAACTTGCACTTACATTAGAAGTGACTCAACAAGCAATTTCACATCGTTTGAAATCATTGGGAATGATTCAAAAGCAAGGGAATTAGGTTCCATATGAACTGAAGCCGAGAAACGTTGAACGCCGATTTTCCATATATGAAATGCTGCTTGTCAGGCATAAACGAAAGGGTTTTTCTGCATCGTATAGTCATTGGTGATGAAAAATGGATCCATTACGATAATCCAAAGAAGAGGAAATCATGGGGATCACCTGGCCATGCTTCAACATCGACAGCCAAGCCGAATATTCAAGGAAAAAAACTCATGTTGTGTATTTGGTGGGATCAGCTTGGTGTCGTGTATTATGAGTTGCTCAAACTGAACGAAACCGTTACTGGGGCTCTCTACCGAACACAATTGATGAGATTGAGCCGAGCACTCAAGAGAAAACGCGCCCACTACTACTCCAGGCATGCCAAATTATTCTCCTGCATGATAATGCTCGATCACATGTTGCGGCGCCGGTCAAAACCTACATGGAAACGCTCAATTGGGAAGTTCTACCCCACCCGCCGTATTCACCAGACATTGCCCCTTCTGATTACCATCTATTTTGATCGATGACGCATGGCCTGTCTGAGCAGTACTTCATATGAAGATACCAAAAATTGGATCGATAATTGGATAGCCTTAAAAGATGAAGCGTACTTCCAACGCGGTATCCGTATGCTACA
>NW_011627327.1:154993-168115 GCF_000204515.1 Acromyrmex echinatior | reverse complement strand
TTTCAATAAAACATTATGTACCGTTCTTTCACAATAAATGCTTAATTTTTGATAAAAAACGGCGGAAACTTATTTGTACTTCCAATACATTGTAAATAAAATATGTTTGATAAAATTAATGTTTGCGTTTATATTACTTTACCAAATTAGCTTTTAACATGACATTATATAATCTTATGTTTCAAATACTAATCTTTCTTATAACTTTTTTTTTTATCATATTTCCTATACACAATGCAATAACAATTTTTATTCAAACATAAAATTTCTCTTTATGTCGCATAATCGATCAGTTCGAATCCCTTTAGGTAAGTGTATTTTTCAAAATAATTTCGAGTAAAATCATTACATATATCTTGTATGGAACAACTTCTGTTAAATAAAGAAACAAAAGACTTTATAAATCTTAAAATATAAATTTCTTTTCAAGTATCACATTGAAAATGTGTGAAAAATTCTATAAAAGTCTATGAATATATTGTAAAAAATTTGATGAAAATCTTTAAAAGTCACTGAAATATTCTGACAAATATTTAAATTTATACTGAAAAATTCTCTGAAAAGCTCTGCAACGTGTTCGAAAATATGGACATTCTCAAGAAAATTTTCAGATTTTTTCAGACAAATTTTCGGAGAAATTCAGAGAAATTTTTTCACCAGGGATGCCTTGATACTCCGGCAAATTCAGATGCTTAGGCATTAATGATGCCGTTTATACACATAAACTAGTGCTATATAATATTAATATGTGCTATTATTTTGTAAAAAAAATTCATAAAAAATGAAAATGATTATAATTTTATACGTAAAATGTAAAATTACCGATAGCGTATCCATTAGATTCGCTGGTGATTACGTGCAAATGCCAGAAAACCGAAATATTCTTTTCAGACAAAACAATGTTGAGATTTAATCTTCATTTATGTTTGTATAACTCCATAAAATATCAATAAGATCGTATTGTAAAACATCAATCTGAGAAATAAAGATTGAAAGCTGTACAATGTTTTTCTAAGCATCTCAATACGATAATTTTTGACGAACTTATTTTATCTTGAAACTTGCCTATTTTTGCAGGGTGGAACAGATGATTCTTCAATTTTGTTGAGTAGTGTATATAGATATATGCATATGTATATATAGGGTATCTCAGAATAACCTCTTGTTAGTTAAAGCAGACTAAACTGAATAAAAAATGACCATTTTGCAATTTTTATAATAGTAAACGAGATATTAATTTCTAAAAATCGTCGAATAAGCGCATATCTGCTCGGCCTATCGTCGTACTACACGCTCATCGTTTAATTCAATAGTCAATTAAATGAGTTGTAATTAAATTTGCTTAAATCAATCTTCAATTGAATGATGTTCAATTGAATTTGCTCATTTCAATTTTTAATTAAATATCTTTTAATTTACTCCGCTTAAATCAATCGTAAATTAAATAATGTTCAATTAAATTCGCTAATTTCAAATTTCAATTAAATGTCTTTTAATTAAATTTGCTTAAATCAATCATCAATTGAATGGTGTTCGATTGAATTCGTCTATTTCAAATGTCAATTGAAGAACATTTAATTAACTCCACTTAAATCACTCGTCAATTGAATGATGTTCAATTAAATTCAATCATTAAACGTCTTTTTATTAACTCCGCTTGAATTCGTCTATTTCAAATGTCAGTTGAAGAACATTTAATTAACTCCACTTAAATCAATCGTCAATCGAAACATTTTAGTTGATATAAAGACTAGAATGTAAGGGGAAGTAGAAATCAGCGCGATACTCGGTGCGCAAACATAATAATGGAAATGTTTATATGTCCATTTTTAATATAAAAGTATGAAAGTATAAAACGTTCGTTTAAAATCCGTACGCGTTTCGACTTACTTCAAGTCATTCTCAACAGTATCAATATAATTCTAATTCAGCACAAGTAGTGTGCATCAACCACGATGCCAACCATCCAACATCACAAAAAGGTTCCTTAGCTTTATCCCAGAGTACAAGCCAGAAGGAAACAAGAATTCTTATAAAGTGAAGCTATAATAAGAATGAGAATGTCACAGATATATGTGAAATTATTTTTAAAAAGAATCGACAAGGAGAAAGCAGATTGACACTCACCGAATTGATGCAACTTGTGCCTACATATACAATAGTCATATATATCAATCAGTAGAATATAATATTAATTTCGACAATTAAATGAAGTAATAAGAGTGATCCAAATCATTTTTTCGTCAAATTAAAAGAATAAAATGTAACAATTGTTCACTCTTCGGTTATGCGGAGATAATAACATGTGTCATAGTCGATACAAGCACTGACGAAACGATCGAAAGCATAATTATAAACATTAATTTTTGAATAGTATTCAGAACTGACGTATAGGCATGATCTAAAAATTCAATATCTGTTTGGAGGTTTAAACTCCTTTTTTGTGTTTTTATATGCAATATTTCAAACGTTAATCTTTTGTTGTAATTCCTTTCCACATCAAAAACTTGCATCCTGTCCCAATCGAATTCATGATCAAATTGCAATCTGTGGTTTATAATGACCGAATGAGAAGATGTCTTTCTTTTAATGTGATTTGGGTGAGTTCAGAAATTGACAATTGATTTGTCCTACATAAGAAATCTCTTTGCAGGCAATCTTATATACAACGTTTCTCTGTGTATTGATTGGTAAAGGATCTTTCTGTATTTTAATTAGAGTGCGAAGTTTATTGATACTATAAAATGCAATTCTGGATACTATATTATTAATAATCCTCTTGAATTTATCTGAAATGTTATTAACAAATAACATTTGGGATCGTAAACCAAATGATTTTATTAGATGTCACATTCTTTTTGTTATCTTTATTCATTATGTTACTATTTTTTATAAGATATTTTATTCTCTGAGACATAGTATTAAAAATAAATTCAAGAGGATAGTTATTATTTAATAAAATGTTGATGATAAGTTTAAAAATTTTTTGATGAAATTTTGAGTTAGAAAGAAAAAATACTTTGTCAACCATGTTTATGATTACGTCTTTTTTCTATGAAAGAGGATGGATAAAAAATTTAGGTATCTACTTGAAGAAGTCGGTTTTTGATGATCAGTCAAATATTAGTCTTTCGTTATAAATTAAAATAATTGTGTCAAGAAAATTAATTTTATTATCCTCTACTTCTATTGTGAACTGTAGCCTTGAATGTACTGAGTTAAACATATTTAAAAAAATTATCAATTTGTATCCTACGAATCGCTGCCACGATATCGTTAATGATAAAACTTGATCGGAAAACCAATGTTATCAAGTATTTTTCAAGCCATTACATACTTTCTTCAAGCCATTACCATATCAGCGATAATCAGCAATAATGAGGAGTCCATAGGCATCTCAAAGTTCTGCTTATATAATAAATTTGGCCATCAAACATAAAAAAAAGTAGGCTCAAGAACAAACTGAACTGCTAACAAAAATTCTTTCCTGGGTACATTGCAACATTCTGAGATAAAATTCCCATCTTTTTTCAATGCTCTTAATGAGCAAGTTGTAATATTAGTGAAAATTGAAACCACATCCAACGAAATTAAACAATAGATACTATCAATGTGTTTACTTGTTGACAAGATCATAACTGTTATTGATGTGGCTTCGCGGTTGTGGTATACTTTTGGCAATTAATTTGTGTAAACACGTTGCAAATATATAAAATGGACCGTCAATAGATAATACAATAATTCTAAACAGACAGTTCAGTTTGTGTACGTTTGGGACACTATAGACTCTTGGAAGAACACCATTATTACAACAAACCGATTTATATATAGATTCCGAAATGTAGTTTGACTTTTTCCATCTTGTCAATGACTCTTTCAGTTTATTAGTCATTTTACTACTTGTGCTAAATTAGAATTATATTGATACTGTTGAGATTTCAAGTGAGTCGAAATGTGAATTTTATACGAACTTTTTATATTTTCATACTTTTATATTAAAAATGGTCATATAAACATTTCCATTATTATATTTGCCGATTACTGCGTTGATTCCCTTACATTTTGGCCCCTTACATATGTTGTTTAATATCAAGAAGTCCTTCAATATTAATTGAATTGTTATTCTTATTACTATTTTAATTGAAAGTCCGACAACCATATCGGACGCAATTATAATTTCTGAAATTAATTCATTTAACCCTTTAAAACATACATTTTTCTTTGCGTAGAATTCAGTTGAAACTTGAGAGTTGTTACTTGGGAATTTCTCGTAGTCACTGATTACGAATTTGGCCTTAGATTTTTAAAATTCAAAATGGTGGATCCAAGATGGCAAACAGAAAATTAAAAAAATTAGTTTTGAGCTGTAAAATGGGGTTAAGTAATTTTAATTTTAATTTTAATTTTTTAATTGATTTCAAATTCGCAATAAGCGACTCAAAAAATCTACTTGACCCCATTTTACAGAACTAATTTTTTAATTTTTTGTCCGCTATCTTGGCTCCGCCATTTTGAATTTCAAAAATATGAGGTCAGATTCATAATCGGCGACCCTCTCAGACTTCATTTTCGGCTAATTACTAGCTATTGTTGATTAGTCACAATCACACACACACACACACAGGGTGGCATGAATATACGGCCCCACTCGTCCAGAGCAGGTAGAGTGGACTAAACTGAGTAGGGAAGTCCTGTACCATTTTGCAATGCTCGCAATAATTAAATAAGATATTAACTTTTAAAGATAACCGAATACACGCATCGGCCCGACTTACTATTGTCGAAGGTACGGCCCACCAAGCGCACGGCGCGCGGGTCGCGAGGAGCGGAAATGGCCTAGCAGGCGCGCCACACCGTTCGAACTTAGAGGCTCGCGACGGTAAGCCCCGCTCCTCATGGCCCGCGCGCTCGGTGGGTCGTACTTTCTGCAATAATAGGTCGGTAGGACGTGCGTATTCGGTTATCTTTAAACGTTAATATTCCGTTAATTATTGCGAGCATTACAACATGGTATAAGACTTTTCTACTCAGTTTAGTCCGATGGCTTTAGTCGCGAACGCGAGATACAGATTACTAAAGCCATCTATTGGAAAAATAATGGATTTCTTTTTACTACACCTAATATATAATTAAAAAAAAATAAATTTTTCCAGTTTGTTTATTTATAAAATACAATTAATGGTCTAAATTGATAATGTTCTTTTTATTGTAGTAATATATTAAAAACTGTATGAAAAACATAAAAAACTAAGGTTAAAAAGATGTTACATATGTGGGACACTGTACCACAAAGGGTTAAATGAATATATATAGTATTCAAGATGAATATATATAAAGTTCAACATTTTAACATTCAGATCGTAGTAGCGCTTCGTATTTAAAGTAATTTAATTGAATTTACTTATTAAACCATCAATTGAATGATATTCGCTCATTTCAATTGTTAATTAAACGTCTTTTAATTAACTCCGCTTGAATCAATCGTCAATTAAAATATTTTAATTGAATTTGCTTAAACCAATCGTCAGTTGATGTTCAATTGAATTCGCTCATTTCAATTGTCAATTAAACATCTTTTAATTAACTCCGTTTGAATCAATCGTCAATCAAAAAGTTTTAATCGTTTGTGAATGCTTCATAACTGTTCTACAACATCTAAAGCTGGAATTACATATACTGCAAAAAGCTTTATTTAAATAAGAATGGGCAGCTAACTATCTTTTAAAAATGTCCTCCTCTAACCATGAATTTTCTATTATACTGTTTTTAATGGCTCCTTTAGCAACATTTGGATCTATATTATACAAATATTAGATAAATTATAATTACATAAATAATAATGTGTTATACTTACCTTTTTATCACAGTGTGGATTACTTAACTTACGTATTGCGAAATCTTGCCAAAATCACGTTTATCTTCTATGTAATATTCGCCTACATTGTGCTCCTCGGTCCTTCGTTTTCGCGAAATGAACGATGATCCTTTTAGGGATGTATATACATATATCCTTTATTTGATTCTCGTGCGTAATCGCTAATAAGATATACAGTTGGCTCGCACTTTTTATCTTTCACGACGTTACGTTACTGGATTTCTCTAATACTCACTAGTACTGTAATGCGCACTACTGTAGTGCATGGATTAAAAAGGCGGCTCGCCTAACAACACTGGAGTCATTTAGTAAAGCGAAGATCTAAATATCTTAGAAACTATAAGAGATCGCCGATTAATTTATAAGTAAAAGTTGATTAGCATCTTCATAACATATATCAAGGTCAAAGTTATCGAAGAGGTATCCCCTAATGTAAAGGTTTTCCAAAATTCCTTATAATTTAAAGAATAATAAAATAATAAAATCTTATTTTTAAAAGAGTACTTAAATACATATTTTGACATTTTCTCTCTGAAAATTAGGTAGTGTTTATATTTTATAAGGTTCATTCAATTTCCGTTTCGATTTCGGTTTCGATTAAAATTAAAAACCAAACATTCGTTTTCGGTTTCGACTGGAGGCAAAAAAGTGATTTCGGTTAGACTTTATTAAAGTCAGATTAAGTTAGAATTTCGTTATTTGTTTTTATGTTTTATTATATTTTATACAGAGTGGAGAAAAAAGGTCGGTATCTCTGAATAACACAGAAAGTATAAGTTTTTTAAACAAATGTTTCAGACAAAAGTTGTAGGACTTGAAAAGATCTATTTACTGATCTTATTAGTTTGATCTTGGGTGGCATCGCCAAAGTCAAATTAAGGTAACATCAATTTTTTTAAATGAAACATTTTTGATGCCAGAATATAATAGGTGTCAAGAGCTTTTCAAAACAGTGTAATATTACTTTATTTATTAATGTAATATTACTTTTTATATTTTATTAATGTAATATTACTTTTCGAATTATAAGGCTTGAAATCCAGAAATAATAATGAAATTGATATTGAATCGACGATCATTGGTTATCATTTCTGGCTGGGAAGTTACAGTATTACCGGCATTAGTATTACGCAAAGTGTCGGACCAATGGCTAAAATCTCTTCCAACACAGCATGTAATAATGTAGTAATCTTGTAGTAATATTACAAATTTGCTATAATATTGCATGGTAATATGGTATAAATATCGCTGCAATATTAAATGTTCGCGGCAAATTCATCGCAGAAATACTGCTGCGATATTTTTGTAATATTACTGTAATATTTGATAATATTTCTACATATTATGCTAATATTTTGCAATATTGCGATAATATTTTTATATACTATAATATTGCAATAATACTACAAATATCGCAGTAATACATTGCAGTAATACTATAAATATTGCTACAATAATAAGTATTATTAAAAAATTCATCGCAGGAATATTTCTGCGATATTTCTGCAATATTGCTGCAACATCACGATATATTACAATAATTAATCCAGTTTTATTAATTGCTAAAGTATTTTGCTTAATATTATATTTTAAAATACGTACGATAAAGTTATAAAAAAACATTCGGAAGCCTAGAAAGCACTTACAAAAAAGATTAGTAAATCTCCGGAAGACGTGTCAACTCGATTTGCGTATTCCTTCTTAAAGGACTGCTGGATGTTTTCTTCTTACGAGTAGCGTGTCCCTCTTGTGGCTGGGCCGGATACTTACTCCTTCAGCATAAAATATTGTAACAATATTTCAATAATAATACTCAATATTACAAAAATTCCAGTGATATTACTGCACTATTAAAATTATAATATTTTATTAGAAATATTGCTACAATATTGCAAAATATTGTAATTTTAATTTTGCAGAAAATATTACAATACATTGTTGCAATATTATTGTACAATGAATAAGTATGCGGCCCCGCTACGAAGGGGATATATTGCTCATAAGGAGAAAATGTCTAGAAAATGTCTGTTCTATAGGAAGGAGTTTCTTCTTATAAGTTGAGTAGGCGAGATTCTCCGGGAGATTCTAAAACTTTTTAGATGTACTTTCTAGGCCACTGAATATTTTTCTGATCATAACTTTATCGTATATATTTTGGAATATATATAATGCTAAGCACACAATATAATATAATATGTTAGCAATTAATAAAAATGGAATAATTATTGAAATATTGCATATATAATTTTATAGCAACATGTATGTAATACTTCTCTAAATATAATCTACTGAATTGTAATATTGCAACACTAAATTGCAATATTTTCTACAAAATATTTTTCAATATATTTAAAAATATGTTAAAATATAAAAATTTCAATATTACAGCAATATTGCTTCATTTTTTAATGTTGCACACTATTAAAATATTGCAACATTGCTACAATATTTCGTACTGTAGGAATAATTATATTTAAATTCTTATATCTCAAAGACTATTATTTAAAATAAAAATTCACAAGTAAACATTTTATTTTTTTTAAATAATTTCGTCAGACTGATCAGGTCACTAAATAGATTATTAGAATCCCACAACTTTTGTCTGAAACGCTTTTTTTCTAAAATCCTCTGTTTTCAAGATAAAAGAAGTGAACGGGTGATTTGAGACCCAGGTCACATCCAGTATATGGAACGTTTCGTCAAGCGGGCCATTTCTCCTTTCAAAATTTGTCGCAACAGAAAACAACGTTTAAGATCTTAAAATATTCGCACATTTGAGTATTTTCGAACGTGGTTTTTTGAAAAATTCAATATGGCGGCTCAAATATGATGTCTGAAATCCGTAAAAGTCACGAATGTTCTTACTTCTTAATATTGTCGATTTAAATGCGAAAACTTTACGACGAATCAGCTTGAAAATAATTACTATGAATGATTACGAACCTAGAGATAAAATTATAAAGTTCAACATGGCGGATTTGAAATCAATACATAAAACTTTAAGTTCATAATTGTCATAGTTCATAATTGTTGTTTATATCGAGTTTTTAAAGCAATCATTGATTCAATGGCACCAGAGTATCACATTACTTACAAATTTTTTTCTTTAATGACAAGGAGAACATGTCCACTTTGGATTTTCATTACTCGCGGAGTTTCAAAATATCGTTTTGCAAGAAATTTCTAAGTTTTCATATGTTTCTCTTTGTTATAATAAAAAAATTTGATATTGTCAAATTTATCTTTTTGAGTGAGCGAAAAATAAATTTAACAATATCAAATTTTTTTCAGACACTATATTTGAGCCGCCATATTGAATTTTTCAAAAGGTTTCATTCGAAAGTATACAAATGTGCGAATATTTTGAGACTTTAAGCGTTTTTTCCCGTTGCATCAAATTTTGGAAGGAGAGGTGACTCGTCTGACGCGAAACGTTCCTTATATTTCAATGATGTATTATTTGGCTTCACGCGTAATAAAAAAAATTAAGAACAGGAAAAAAATATTAAATATTGGAGAAATAAAAAAATTGTAAATAAATATTAAATATAACTGCAATAGATACAAATAAGATATAAGACATAATACAGCTTATTTGTATCCATTGTGAGTTATGTTCAATCAATATTTCTAATTTTTTTACATTTGACACTTAATATTTATTCAGTAATAAATCAAAACATAATATTATATTATTCATATCTTAGAAAAATAGCACTGTGATTTTCATTTTCAAAAATGAAAATAACAAAATAATCTCCAATCCAATGGCTTTGATTTTAAGGGAATTCTAAACCAATTACCAAACTTGATCGAGGTCGATAGTACAGACTTTTTAAATTTCGAATTCGATAATAGTGACATCTTTGATTTATTTCTTACATTATATTATATATCGTTCTGTCTTACTCTAACGCATACATCTATCTAATATATGCCAGCACCATCTGTCGCAAGACTGCTACATGGAATTTTAGCTCTGTTGACAGTCTCAGTCTTTGCAAAGCATCCCTATACACATATTTTCCACTTAGTGAAAAAACCTATCTAGACTTTCTAGACTTTCAATTTTAATTTCAATTACAGTTCTACAAACGGTATCATTCGTTCTAATAATGTAACCCCAGCTGTATGCTTATTTTTAAGATATGTACTCTACCAACTCTTATATCAAGCAAATATATACCTGAAGTGACAGTTGTATGAGTCAAAAATAAATGAATTTTTTAACTTTTTTTCGATTTTTTCATGAAATCTAGTGCAGTTGAGATCCTGTTTGTGCATACTTTAATTCTATAATAACAATTTAGTAATCCGTAAATCTAATTTGAAGAGTTAGTGTTATACGCAATAATGAGTCCTTCTGACGTATTTATCGATTACTTTTCAACTTTCTTGTTCTTGGAATTGATTAACACTTTAATGTTACATTTTTCCATTTGTTATCTCGGAAAATTACAAGCTAAAAAACAAAAGTGATTCACTGTGTCTGATACCGACTGACCAACATTATCAGCAACCGATTCTTGAATTATTTTTATAGTAATATTTGCGATATGGTATGCGTCCTTATATTTGTTGGATAATTAATTATAATTTTAAAGTTCTTTGATAAATTAGTTCTTCATGTTCTATTTTATGATATTTCCTAATTTCTTTTCTTTTTTTTTCTTTTTTCTTTTTTCTTTTTTCTTTTATTCTTTTTAGTTTTAATTTCGACATTTAAATTCTCGATGTAGGGCAGCTCACCATGACAAGATAATTTTTATTCACAGTTTTTATACAATATATGTTAGTTTATGTTGTCTCTGAGAAAGGCTCAAAAGTGAGTCAAAACATGTAAGCGCGTGTTAGTGAATAAAGATGTTTCTCATTTCACAGGTATATTATTTCCGCGACGTATTCTGCGCTTGACTCCTGTCCGTATCTTTTCCAATTCTTTAATTCGAAGTTTTTCACTGAGTGAAAATTATGGTAAAGTAGAACAACTTTAGCATCCCCTTAAAAAGCAAACTTAAGGCGATACTAAAATCGTCCATTTTTTCTATTTTTTCTCGATGAAAATCTCCGAATTGAATTTATGGATCGCAAAAGTGTTATTACATTAATAAATTAAAGTATGCACAAACAGGATCTCAGCTGCACTGGATTTCATCAAAAAATCGAAAAAAAATTTAAAAAGTCATTTACTTTTGGTTCGTACAGCTGTCATCTCAAGTATATTTGCTTGATATAAGAATTTTAGAGAGAGTTTATCTTAAAAATAAACGTATAGCTGGGGTTATCACTAGAATGAACGATACCGTTTGTAGAACTAAAATTAAAAGTCTAGAAAATAAGTTTTTTTCACCGAGTGGAAAATACGTATAGGGATGCTTTGCGAAGACTGGAAATGTCAACAGAACTGGAATTCCGTGTAGCAATAGTTGCGATAGATGGTGCTGGCTATATTAGATAAGGACAAATGTGTACGTTTGAGTGAGACAAAATGATATAATATAATGTAAGAAATGAATCAAAGATATCACTATTATCGAATTTAGAATTTAAAAAGTTTCTGAATCGATAAAACAGACGACTTTAGCATCATTTTAAGGTATCGGTCGAATACCTTGTGTAATATATGCTAATGCCGGTGATATTGTAACTTTCAAGCCTTATAACTCGGAAAGTACTTAATAAAAAATAACTTTATTATATGTTTTGAAAAGCTCTTGACACCAGCTATTAGATTTTGGAATAAAAAATAGGATATTCCATTCAAAAAAATCAATGTTAATGTAATCTTGACTTGATCTGGGCTATGCCATCCAAGGTCAAACTGAAAAAATCAGTTAATAAACTTTATAATCTTTTGTCTGAAACATTTTTCTATAAAGCATATATTTTCCGAGTTATTCAGGGGTACCGATCTTTTTTCCCCACCTTATAACTTATTTGCATAACCCTATAACTTATATTTGCAATATATTGTATAACAGAATACTTTTATTTTTTTCTATTTAGATTATATATCATATAACATATTCTTCACAATTTCAATGCTAATAGTGACAAAATATTATTTGAAATTATATAAAAATCTAAAAGTACTTAAATAATTTAAAAAAAATTTTTAAGTGCTTTATAGACTCTAAACATCTAAACACATATTGTCAATAAAAAGTAGCTTACGAAGTAGGTAAATGTTTACATATATATATACTATACCCAATGATAGTTCTCGAAATCAGAGCACATAAGATATTTACAAATCCCGAATAATATATCAGAAATATTATATGGATACAACCAAAATTTATATCAAACCCACGAAGACACCTTACAAAAAATGATGTTGCTATTTGAAAAAAAATGTATACAATCCATCCGATTATTATTCGAATTATCTAGTTACGCAGCCATTGATATTCTTTTTTCGCATCGAGTGCTTCCAATGTGTCATCTACTATGGAAAGTTCATGTAAGCACATTTTCATTTCCTTTTGTTCGAGATCGGTAATTCGAAAGAAAAGCAAGAATTCTTTCAGTCGACCGACATTAATTGTCATTGAACGCATGCATAAATTGAGCTCGTGATTTCATCTCAAGCATGATCTTAATCCTCGTTAAAATTATCGATTCGTCGTTCTTTGTTCCTTTTAAAAACAATTCGTTACACGCAAACAAGTTGTCGTTACCGGCAACGGACAATCGAAAGTTCTAGAACGATTCAATTCGCGCACGCGAGCGCCGCACTCCGACGAATACGTCACGCGCTGTCACCAATCCCACGCACGAATTTTCTGTCGCGCATGACTGTTACGCTGAACGTCGTTAGAAAAGAATCCAAAGCGCCAATCAATTTTGTATACCTAATGCCACGTAATAATTACGATTGTGGCAAATTTTTATTGGATTTTTCCCAAAAAAGAAAGCTCCGGCCGAAAGCAATAAATGCTTCGATCTCGCCGTCCTCCTACTTACTTGAAAAAGTTCTTAGAGTCTAACAGTTCTTAGAGTTCTTAGAATCATAATCTCGCTTCGTAAAATCGCCGTGCTAACCGCTTAGTGAAATCGCTATAAACCGAATCTTTCGAGAAGTGCCGAGAAAATCGCCGAGATTTTCCATCACCGCGATTCCAAACTCAATTTGGAAAAGGTGACCGCATTTAATATTCTGTTAATCTAATATTTAATTAATTATATTTTTTGACTCTGTAACTGATTATATTAAAGAAATTCTTTTGTTAAATTACAAAGAAACT
>NW_011627327.1:92962-128042 GCF_000204515.1 Acromyrmex echinatior | reverse complement strand
GGCTTCACCATAAATATTTGAAAGCATTCGATGAGCCTCAGCCGCAGATTTCTTCATATTGAAGCAGAAAATTAAAACCTCCCGCAAATGACAAGAATTTGGCTCGTAAACTGACATTTTCAATCGAGAATAACTTTATGATGCAGACACAAATCGACTAATGTTTCGATGGGGTTATGTTGACAGATGCCCAAGTTTATTGTGTGACGTCTATGATCTATTTATTTCGATCACCACTTACCGCTAAAGTTATCTATACGAAAACGATATAAGCAAAGTCATACATATTAGGTGTACAAATAAGTTTCCGCCGTTTGACAAAAGACGACGCCACTAGCAAGCTATGGTTGAAATTGTCTGATATAAAACATTATATTGTAAGGTTGGATCTATTAACAACATAACCTTGAAATACTAGCGATTTTGTATCAGCATCATATATTTTTTTTGTGCGAAAATGCCGAGTTTTGAGCCGAATAAGCGTCATTTGCGGGAACTTTTGATTTACTTCTTTAATTTGAAGAAATCTGCAGCTGAGGCTCATCGATTGCTTGTAGAAGCATATGGTGAGGCTGCCTTAAGCGAGAGAAGTTGTCGTGAATGATTTCAAAAATTTAAGAACGGTGAATTTGACGTCGAAGACAAAGAACGTAGCGGAAGGCCGAAAGTGTACGAAGACGCGGAATTGGAAGCATTATTGAATGAAGATTCGTGCCAAACGCAAAAAGAACTTGCACTTACATTTTGACTTACATCAATAAAACATTATGTATCGTTCTTTTATAATAAATGCTCAATTTTTGATAAAAAACGGCGAAAAGTTATTTGTACACCTAATATAATAAATAAATATTAAGAAATATTAAATAAAATCAAGAAACATTAAAAGACTTACAGGAATTGCTGTGGAGATTCACCTCAGGAGTACGTCAAATACAAATTAGTCTTAACATCATAGTTATTGTAACGCAAATTTTTTTTCTCATGAATTAAAATTTAAGACGAAACGACGATAATTAAATAAATATAATATATATTGTATATTATCGATGATATTCATGCTGCGATGTCAATTGTTGCAATGAAAATGTATTATTTTTAATTATAGGCTTTTAGTGATCGGTCAAATAAAAAATATGAAGAACTAAGTAACTCAGTGTCTTTGTTTAAATTAATACCGTTCTTTTTGTCACTTGATGTTTATAATTTCTGATATTAGTCTTTTATGATTAGAATAACGTTCAAATCAATATTAGACACAGAACGTAACTACAATACAAGCGACAAAAGAACGGTATTAATTTAAACAAAGACACTGAGTTACTTAATTCCTCATATTTTTTTATTTAACCGACCACTAAAAACCTATAATTAAAAATAATACATTTTCATTGCGACGATTGACACCACAGCATGAACATCATCGACTTATACATATATTATATTTATTTAATTATCGTCGTTTCGTCTTAAATTTTAATTCACGAGAAAAAAAATTTGCGTTATAACAACTGGTATTAGGATTAATTTGTATTTGACGTACTCCTGAGGTGAATTTCCACAGTAATTCCTGTATATCTTTTAATGTTTCTTGACTTTAATATTTATATTTAAGGTCAAATATCGTTGACCATCCAGCTTATTAACTGATTATGGGAAATGTCGAAGTAACCATACACAGGATAAAGATTTTTATAGATTTTATGTAATACATTCGTTGATGAAGGCTAGAAATTAGCCGAAACGTTCGACAAATATGTTATTTATAGAGGATTGTTTTATATCAATCGAAACGCGCAATTATTACAGCGCTGATTCCTAAAAGCTCATTTGTAATTTGTTAATTGTTTTAATATAAGGAATCTTATTTTATTGTAAGTATTGTAAAAAACGCTAGATTATTCTATTATTGTAGATTTTTGATATACATGCACACACTCACGTATACACACATCGAAAATTATATAATTATTATGTATAACATTTAAATTTGTTGTTCCTACTTTTATGTAACATAATAAAAGCGTGTATATAAAGATTATCTTTATTTTTTCTTAGTTTTCTATTATGAGATATCACTTTAGAGAAATCCTTGTATATTAGGAATCCTTTTTTTGAATGATCAAAATCGGCACTTTTGATGAAAAATTTCATATACAAAGTATAGCTATTATCGACTGCTAACTTTTAGCGATGAAATTTAAATATTTCTCATAAATTTGACATGAAGGTAGAGTTTACAAATTAAATAAATTACAAGCCTTCAAAGAAAGACATCCTATAATAGATGATTTTATCTTATATATGTGTATTATATTTATAGTCATTTGAACTGCTCGCCAAATTTATTTTTACAGACTTAAACTGTGCTTCAAAATTTACTGCCAGTACTGAAAGTCTATAGACTATAATATCACTATTAAATTTTGTTTAATAGGCATCTATTGAAGAGATTTTTCAGTTTATATATCAGCAATAAGGTTTACATAGTTGAATGGGTAACATTATCGCTTCTTTAATTTTATTCGTAATCTTATAAACATGCTTAACATTGATTTAATTGTTATAACATATAAGCATTGTTATGTGTATTATTCATATAAAATAACGAGTTTTATCTATTAGAGTGAAATTTAATATCTTCAATAAAAAAATTTGATAGAAATATAAGAAACGATTAAATATATCCCTATTATAAAATTATATCCCTATTTATGAAGCCTATCGCAGGTATTTTAAGTTAGATGCAATTGTTATCGTTTCGAATCAGGTTTTATAATATCTGATTTTTTTTTGTTCAATTAATAGGAAATATTTAAGTATATATCGCATTTTATTGTTCATATTCTCTACGGAATTGACAATGAAGAAACTTATTTGATATTTTATACGAATATCTTCTATCAGATTCAATGTAAAATAGATGATAGAAATTGTATTAGTGTTCCATTGAGTAATTAATATACATATTTCTTATTTATATAGAACTGAAAATAGAAAATTATTCGGGACATATTTGATATTTTATGTATACACATAGGGGCACATATGCTTTCAGAACATTTATGAATTTGGCCTTGCATTTTTGGATTTTTGTAATTTTTTTGATTGTATTGTGTTTTGCTACGTTTATGCCAAATTTTGCCGCAAATCGCAGCTCAATAACATGAAGGGTTAAAAAAAACTTTTTGCTGGCCTTAGTGTTTAATATTTAGAAATGAATTACTTCAAATCCGTATAATTTGCGAATGGTGTCAGATAATTTGCGAGTTTTGCTGAATTGTGTTACTCAAAACCTGAGGCACATGCATAAAAAATAGAGATTAGCTTAAGAATATATCGATAGAAGATTTTGAAAAAAGGGAAAATAAAAAAAAACATTTTTGGATTTTTTTTTAGTTGTGCCGGATTGTGTTACGACAGTACAACTTTTTTTTACCTAGAAAAGTTTCCTCAGATTAACAGATTTCGCGGTATTGACGAAGGCCAACAAAATTCATGTTATTGAGCTGCGGTTTGTGTCACAATTTGGCGCAAACATAGCGCAACACAATACAATCAAGAAAATTACAAAATTTGAAAAATGCGGGGCTAGCAAAAAATATGTTTTTTTTATTTTTGGGAAACACTTCATGTTATTGAGCTGCGGTTCGCGGCACAAATCAGCACAAACGTAGCACAACACAATTAACACAGCACAATTAACATAGTTACAAAATTCGAAAAGGGCGGGGCCAACTTTATACACGTGCCTTCAGGTTTGTTCGCATGTTCCAATATGCTCTAACATGCTCAAACTCATTTCACGAAATGGCAAACCATGTCTATGCATTACTTCATATTAAAATTTTTATTGTATTCATTCTGAATTAATCAATTCTGTATTCTAGTTTTAAATAGTGTTTAAACGAAAGTATGGTTGTGTTCCAAAATTACTGCCAGTACTGGAAATCTATAGTTTACGTTACGTGCACTATAGATCTTCAGTACTGGCAGTAAATTTCGAAATACAGTCTATCTTGCTTTCTTTATCGAAAAAAAGGAGGAAGAAAGGAGGGGGGAGAGAGGGAGAGAGAGAGGGGGGAGCGGGAGAGGGAGAGGGGAGAGAGAGAGAGAGAGAACGCGTCTGTTTGATGTAATGAGATTAAAATAACATGTGTTTAGATTTAAATCGTTTCATGCTGACGTTCATTTTTAGCTCCAAAATATAGGCTACGTGATTAAAATTGATGAATATCTAATGTCAATTTTGATAACATGACGCTAAAAATAAGCATCGAGCATGAGAAGATTCCTACAGAATGTATAGAATGATTCTCTATGCTAATTTCGCGTCTCTTTAGAGGATTTTTTTCGAGAAATGCAGCACTCTCGGTGATATCAAGTTGATTTTTTTTGCATAAAAAAATCGATAGATGAAGAACTCATAGCTTTTCGATTACAAATCAAATAATAAGAACTTTCCGAAAATTACGGAAAAGACAAAGTAACAAAATAAAAGCTTTAGTTTGAAATCAAATTTATTTTAAAATTTATTTTTATTTATTAAACTTTTGAGTCTGAGTAGTTACAAAGATATATGTACAATGATATATTGCCAAGGATATAAAAGTTGTAATAGTAGGTAGTGATTGCTCATGTCGTATTCTCCAAGAAGAATCAAATAACAAATAGTTATAGGACTCTTAGTTTCTTAAAAGACAATACAAAAATGTATAGGGCACATAAAAGTCAACGTAATTAAGTATAAATATAAGAATTATGATATATTAAATGTATAAAAAAATTCTATAAATAACACATTGTAAAATACATTACATTATATGTTTTGATTCTTGAGTTGAGCCATCCTCAGATAATAATTTACAATCTTAACATTCATTTCCATTGTCATAGAAAAATTGTGATGAAAATTTTTCAATTTTATTGCGATATTGATGAATGCCTCACGGAGACCAATTACTTGCAAGCGATTTACTAATCGATTGTTCGAAATTTCATGATATTCTAATTAAAGAAATATATTTGTTAATTAAATAAATAAAAATAAAAAAATAAGAATCTAAATAAAAAAATTAATAAAAAGTTGATTAATAAATAAAAAGAAATAAAAATAAAAATAAGAATAAAACTAAATAAGATAAAAATTTGTTAAAATATTATCTACTTTTAAATTCCGTAAAAATCAAACAACAACATCATTTCAATAAAACATTCACCAACGTGATCGCAGTTATCATTTCTTAAGAAGAAATATTTCATCAAATTCATTATAAAATCGTATAAAATATAAGAATATACCAGTTAGATAGTAATAATACACAGTCACTACATTAAAACTTGAGAGAGAGATAATTTGTACAGATCGAATCTTCCAAAAAGAATTTTTTGAAAGATATGTTAACGGTAAGGCTGACTATCACTATCTGAGAGGCAATTAATAGATTTACAAAACGACTAGATAAGAACAATGTTAAATTTTATAATCGATTTTATATGCTTTGTGAAGGCCCTCCGTGTCTGTTTGGAGATTAAGACTGTATTTTGCATTTTAATATTTAACATTTCAGAAATTAAAGGCGTTTATTATAATATGGCTCTTCCTCAAAAGTATCTGGATGTTATTCCAATCAAAATCATTATTGTTTGTACAATCGCGTACTACTGTTCCTCCACGTTGAATACTTCTAACTCTAACATTGATTGTGTCAAAAAAATGAATTTGAGGGGATAATCATTTTCTATTAATATATTAACAATTAATGTACGATTTTTTTGATAGAATTTAAAGTCAAATAACAATAAGGCTCTGTCTACCAAACCAAAAATTATACTCTTCTTTTGGAAGATAAAATAATTTGAAAAATAATTTAAAAACCTTCCCGAAAAAGTCGATTTTTGATACCAATCGAAGGTTAAATGTTTTTCTCTGACCATAATCGTAACATCAAAGAAATTTAGCGAGTCAGAGCCTATTTCTAACGTAAATTGTAGATGTGAATGAAACGAATTAAAACTTTTAAAAAATGAATTGATTTCAGAGGAAAAAAACAGCAGCAACTAGATGATAACGATAATAAAAAAGAAACTGATTGTAAGATTATTGTAAGATAACAAAGACATTCTCTCTAATTTTTGCATTAGTAAGTCTGCAATGATGGGTGACAACGGAGAACCTATAGATGTGCTGAAATTCTGTTTATAAATGGTATTATTAAATGTAAAATATGTTGAATCTAGAATAAACTTATACTGCAATCTATGTTATGTAACCGAACATAGACACATGATTTTGATTGGAATAACACCTAGATACTAGATGACCATGTTATAATAAACACTTAATTTCTGAAATGTTAAATATTAAAAAGCAAAAAAAAACAGTTTTAACCTCCAAACAGACACGGGGGGCCTTTATAAAGCATATACATCGATTAACAAAATTTGACATTGTTCTTATCTAGTCGTTTTTGTCAATCTATTAATTGCCTCTCAGGTAGTGACAGTCAACCTTACTGTTAACATATCTTTCAAAAAATTCTTTCTGGAAGATCTGTTTTTCAAAACAAATTATCTCTTTCAAGTTTTAATATAGTGACTGTGAATTACACATATTATTACTATCTAGTATACTACCTCTTATATTTTACACGATTTTATGAATTTGATGCAGTATTTCTTCTTAAGAAATGATAACTGCGATCACGTTGGTGAGTGTTTTATTGAGATGATGTTGTTGCTTGGTTTTGACAGAATTTAAAAGTAGATAATATTTTAACAGATTTTTATTTTATTTAGATTCTTATTTTTTTATTTTTATTTATTGGTTAACAAATACATTTCTTTAATTAGAATTTATAAAATTTCGAACAATCGGTCAGTAAATCGCTTGCAAGTAATTCATAGTCTTCGTGAGGCATTCATCATCGCTATATAAATTGGAAAACTTTCATCGCGATTTTTCTATGACGATAGAAATGAATTTTAAAGTTGTGAATTTTGTATTATCTGAGGATGGCTCAATTCAAGAGCCAAAGCATATAATGTAATGTAATATGTTTTACAATGCACAATATTATTTATAAAATTTTTTTATACATTTAATATATCATATTATAATTCTTACATTTATACTTAATTATGTTGACTCTTATGTGCCCTATACATCTTTGTATTGTCCTCTAAGAGGAATTTGATTTAAAATTTGCCCCAAGTAGAAGAACTTAACACGAAACAATCTATGTGCGAAGGTATTTATACGCGTCCCAAGACCCACGCGTCTTGTGTCCTTCGATTTATGCTACCTCTATGTTAATGATATTACGTGAAAACGTTGATAACTATCATGTTGGGATGTAGATTACAATTATCTCTAAAGTATATCGCACACGGAGTGAAAAAAAAATTATAAAATTGATGAAAAGAAACGAGTATTGCTTTTGTTGATGAGAAGCAACCCCTTTCGAGGCGAGGATTCAGGATGGTTGGAAATCACTGGATACGCTGCGCTACGACGCGTCGGGCGTTGGTAAGGCATCCGCGACGCGTAGTGAAGCAAAGGGGGCTGTACAAGGGGGAAAGAGCGTCATAGCGTGTGTGAGTGAAACGTATCGGGGCTCGGTCGAAAGGGAGAAAAAGAGAGAAAATTCAAGGGGAAGAGAGAGAAAATGAGAATGAAAGGAAGGAGGAAAAGACAGAGAGAAAGAAGGAGAGGGAGAGAGCGCGCGCGCGCGCGAGAGAGAGAGAGAGAGAACGATGCTCTCCCTATGAAACGCTATACATATATGTGCGTATGCGTGCGCGGGGAGTTTCGAAAGGCAGAGCACACGATGACGACGACAACGACGACGACGACGACGAGACGGCGACGACGGCGACGACGACGACAACATACACGACTACTACTATGACGCCGCGTGGGGGTTGCACGAAGACCCCCTGGTGGGGTTCTGGCCGCCGACCCTACAGTCCCCCGCTGGAAATGATATCAGTCGCGACTCGGTCGAGGGAGCCCTAGCACATCGTATTACACCGTCGGTCGCGCCGTGCCCCTCGCAGAGTATAATCTCATAAGTTTCATTGTCCCGTGATATATTTTGAATATTGCTCTTCCAGCAAGTGTACATTCGTTGTAGCCGTCGCTGCCTGAAAACTCGTAAACACCACTGTAAATCTAATACACGAGGCCTATATCCAAAAAAAGAGGGAAGTCCCCATAATCATCATTTACTCTGAGCAAAATCGAAGATTTTACATTGGAGATCATAGAAACTCGGGGTAGTTGTCATACGACGTTTCTTGCGCGATCAAGAGGAAATTGTTACGAGTGAGAAAAGTGGTAAGCTCTTCGCCTTATTTCCTTCTCCCGCCTCTGTCGCCGGAGCGCGATCCGGAGGCGCGACGTCAACGTCGAGGCGCAGATATTAATAGAGCTCGGAGAGAGAAGGTATCAGCGTGGCGCGGCGTGGTGCGGCACGGTGCGGTGAATGCGATTCTAACGTCTTCTTTCGCGTTTGATGATTTCGCGCGAGACTCACGCATTCCTGGGATATGGCGATCACGTGCGAGCTTCGTCGATGCTTTTTTTGCGGTTGTTTGCCTTTTCATCCTCCTTAGTGTCTGTGCCCTAAGTCGCACGTGAGTGATAGACTACCAGCGTGCATTCAAACGTATGAGAGCCCAATGCATTTCTCTCGTAGTTTTCGCTAATTCATTTGTCAAAACAGTCTTCCTAATCGTTGCCAGATTGGTTACTGGTACTGCGCGTTACATCAGTACGTGAGCTTAACAGAACAACGGCTCATGACATACAAGGCTTCTTCATGGCATTGTCGCAACAGAGCGACATTTCTCGACACGAATTTGAGATATGAGAATCGCCACACGTATTAATTAGCAGAACTTACATTTACTCAGGTAGAACACAGAGTCATGGTATTATAGAATGTCATCGTAACTTTATTTGTATGAGTAAATTTATAAGTGAGACAAATAAGATTACGATAATATTATTACGATTTCTGCATTCTATTTGCACGTAATTTTCTTATGTTGTGTTATAGAATTCTTTTTTAGAGACTACAATAAGCCATTACTCAAGCTTTAAGTTTTAAAGAAATTAAGCCGTAAGAAATTAATCATTGTTTTTTTTTGTGATTTGTCAATTACTAATTATGGCTTAAGACTTAAGTTTAGGGAACAGTATTGAATCACCCAAAATATCAATTGTTCTTAATTTTCTTAGTCATCATTGAACGTTTCTAAGTTTATAATTAGATTTTTCACCTGAAAGTCATGCCGCTCGATTTCACGCATTCGCGAATTTTTTCCGGTTGCATTGCTCACATGAGAAAAGATATGGAAAAAAGGATGCGTTTGTCCCATTCCTGCACAAGGAATGGAAGTCCTTTGGAAATGCGTGGGAGGGTCCACCAACAAAATTATGGATCGAGGCTACGCGAGGGTTCACGACTGCGCATGACTATTCGCCGTTATTACCCTAGTCATACACACGTACATGCCGAACGCACGAGCCCTTTCCTGCTGGAGAACCTCTTCTTTGAGATCCCTTGTTCTTGGAGGCGTTACGAGGCACTGTGGTACGTGCCAGCATAGGGCAAAATTTGGAGGTGCGCAAAATTTTAATAGGCAGCACTACTCTTGTAAATATAAAGCTATACTTTACTTGATATTTTAAATGAATTAGTTAAAAGTGGTTTTCTGGAAATTTTGCAAATTCAGCAATAGCGTTATTATTATTAACTGTGCCAATGTCTGTGGCAACTGCAAAAGCATCTTTTTCAAAATTAAAAATAATAAAGAATTATCTGAAAAATATAATAACGCAGACGTGGTTATTTAGTGGCGATTTAGCTATGATATCAATTGAAAAAGAACAGTTTTAGTGATTATGTAATCAATCTTACGTAACAATTGAAAACATAATCAGAATATTTTCGGAAACTAAAGCCAGAAAATATAATAGTATCAATCAAGGTTTATAATGCCAATGAGAGCCAACACTGTTGTGTGTGTGTGTGTAATCAAATATTATATACAGGGTTGGACATATTCGACGGAAAGATGTTTTTTTTTTCAATCATGGGAAAGAGATGTTAGATCGAGTAACGACGTTTCCCATGATTGAAAAAAAAAACATCTTTCCGTCGAATATGGCCAACCCTGTATATGTCAATCACCGATTACAGACGTTTCGACCATAAGATTCAGTCTTCTTCAGTGTATTGATAACATTTGCGGAGTCAAATTAATTCATTACGATGATGTAGGCGCATATAGTTAATGAAATATCGTTAAGCTATTGTCCAAATTTAAGAACTTCGTAATCGTCTGTTGTACTTGGATACCCAAACACTAATTCAGTCATTTAAATTAATTTTATAAGTGAAATTTTTAAAAAATTATTCATAGTCAAAGTATTAAAATTAATTATATTAGTTAGACAACTTTACTTTGTATTCAGCAAAACGATGATCCGTCATAAACGCGATGTGATTATAACTATGTCTTAAGAGTGTGTGAGAGGACGTTTCATATTCCTATTGTTTATAAGGCTTAATGTCAAATAGTATACATACCAACTCGATATAAAATTCGATGATTCGAAATTACAACTAGTAACAGCAATGAACCGAATTAATTACCAATTTATTTAAAAAATTTATTAGGTGTTGGAATTAATTCGTAGCGTTTTACAAGTGATGGGAAGTACTTTCATTAATGTATTTTTTAATGCTCATGTGAAATAAATAACATTCTTTCATTAAAAACGCTACGAATTAATTCCAACACCTAATATTTTATTTTATTTATTTATCAACATCTTACTTATTAATGGTTATCCTTTAAGGCTAATTTTTGAAAACATTAAAAAAAAGGCTACACACAATTCGAACAACTTAACAATACTACACATCGAATGACTACTGCTAATAAATTAATTATATATTTTACAGTCCCTTTAATAGCAGAGAAGTTCAAGAGATTTTTTAAAAACAGAGCGGTACGTTTGGCATATATAAGACTTAATAAACTTAATATTATTATAAAAATGCAAAAAGATAAATTACCTTCACTATCACAATTTAATGTAGTTTACAAAAATTGTGATGCATCTTACGTGGGTTAAACAAAATGATTACTGAAAACACGAATTAATGAACACCGTAATCACATAAATAGGAATACTACACAACATTCAGTAATTACAGAGCATAAAATGGAGCACAATCACGACTTTGAATGGAACGATATTAAAATCTTAAATGAAGAACAAGGATATAATAAAAGACTAATTTCGGAAGTTATACATATAAAAAAACAAAATAATGGACTAAATTTACAAAATGACATGGAATTGTTGAATCTGATTTATAATGATTTAATTTATAATGATTCATTTAAGAATAAATGATGTTTCCATGTTTTATAAGTTATAAAAATTTGTATGGTTAATTTTTAAATTGGTAATTAATTTCGGTTCATTGCTGTTACTAATTGTAATTTTGTATCGTCGAATTTTATGTTGGTAGGTATGCTATTTAACATTAAGACTTATAAACAATGAGAATACGAAGCGTCCTCTCACACACTCTCAAGATATAGTTATAACTACGTCGCATTTATAACGGATTATCGTTATGCTGAGTACAAAGTAAGATTATCTAACTGAATGTAATTAATTTTAATACTGTGACTATGAATACTAGCTTGATCAAAAAGTTTCCGGAATTCATTCAGAAAATTCAAAACAAGTTTATTCATCAAAAGTGATATTGTTCCCTTCAAAGTACTCTCCAGCGACTGCAACGCACTTATGCCAGCGCTTGATCCAGCTCTCGAAACATTTCTGGAACTCTATTATTGGTATAGCCATCAGAGCCGTCTTCGAGGTTTCCATTACCTCCTTGCGGCTATTAAAACGCGTTCCCCGCAGGTTTTTTGACTCGATCGAACAGAAAAAAATCGCGGGGAGCCATATCGGGTGAATTCGATGGCTGTTGGATTGTATTCGTTGTTGCAAACTCGTTGTTGCAAATTCAACTCCATTTTTAAAACTGTAAAAAATCGAAAACACGCGCAGAGGTAGATGTACTCAAGACGATGTAATTTTTACAAATGTCAAGCTATGGCGATAAAATTTGATGGAAATGTCAATGATAGATGTGCCAACCTAGTCAAAAAAAAGAACTCAAACCAGCTGACTCAGAGCATCGCCTGGTGGTCTCTTCCGGAAACTTTTTGATCAAGCTGGTAAGTTTTTAAAAATTTTACATATAAAATTAATTTTAGCTGAAATGACTAAATTAATGTTTGGGTATATAGGATAACAGACGGAAATTGTTAAATTTGGACAACAGCCTAACGACGTATCATTAACTGTATGCGCTATATCATTATAATGAATTAATTTGACTCTGAAAATGTTATGGACACACTGAAGAGGGTCAAATTTTATGATCGAAACGTCTGTAATTGATATATAACTTCGGTGATTGATATATATATATATATAAAATATTTGATTACATACTTACAACAATGTTGGCTCTCATTGGCATTATAAATCTTTATTGATTTAATCATTGGAGCTTTATTTAACTTTTATTTGATATAATAGTATGTTGCATTAAGCATCAAATATATTATTACAAAAGAAAATATGAAATTTATGTATTCGTATTCCCGTGTTATACAAATTGATGGAAATTTCTTCTTTTTTTTTAGTTGTTGGTTCATTGCCGTTAGCAGGGGATTGGTGCTTCAGAGACTTAGCAATTCTTGTAATGGGGAACAAAAGCAAATTCCAGCATAGGGCGCCAAAAGCGGTCGTAACACCTCCGCCTATTCTTCGCGAGCATAATATACCCCTGCGAAAGTTTATCAACAATGATGTTCCATGCCCCGCACGGCAACATCTGTCTACATTTCTAATTCGTGACGCGATAAATAAAGTGACTCAGTAAAAAACACCTAAAAATTAAAAAATTAATTTGAATTGGTTTTAGTTCGGACCAAGGCAATAGTGAGAATATTCCGTCGTGAGGTAAGAGCCCGCGAAAATGCGCCAATCGCGGTGCTAAATTATCGCAATATTTGTTTGAAGCGGAATTTACGATGCACGGTCATCAATTATGAGACACGCTATGACACATGAGTGAATATCACTGTATGCGGAATTGGAATAATTCTGCACTGAATGAAAACGCATGATCGAGTCGCACCACTCTCCTCCCTTCTCCTCCTAGGATTATTTACGATAGGATTATTTAATTCATTTATGATGCAATGATCGCGAAGAGCGATATGCTATATGCGCACGCGAGGAATGTACATACATAATGTGCACGTGTGTGAGAATATTAATCTTCCCGATCGTAGTCATATGCACACAGGTAGGAATATTTTGATGCGCAATTCTACTATTCTTTGAATTCCTCAGTTTGCGCATCTTTTGAACGCTTCGCGTCTCGCACTTCCGTGACGTTAGATGTGCTTAAACCACAGGTCGAGGATTGTTTTCGCAAACGAGAGAGAGGGAGGGGAGAGGAAGAGAGAGAGGAGGAAGTTAAAATTTTTAAATCTTTTTTCCTTTCTTATTTCATTGGGTTGTAAAAAAATTGTTGTTGTAAATTGTTGTACATTTTAAGCTCATCATATAACAACATTCTCTGTTCCTCTCTAGTTTTACATTTATGTATTTTCCCCTCTGATCTTGTTTGTACTTCTTTCTCTCTTCTTACTTGCTCTATCTTATTTTTTAAATAATTCGAACAATCTCCATTTACCATTTTATGTATCAAAATACAAACATTGTATTTAATTCTTTCCTTAATTGACATAAATTGCAATGCCTTAAGCATGTCTTCAATTCTTGTTCTGTAATTGCACCGTAATATAATTTTCATTCCTTTATTTTGTAATTTTTGTAAATACTGCACATTATAATTGTTTAAACTTATAAGTTTTACAACTGTTCGGAATCGATTTGATTTTCCATGAAATTTGTTGTAAAACACGAAAATCTAAGAGACACGTAACTTTTTATACGTGCACTAACTCATGTTTAAGGGATAAAACACCCCTTTGAAAAAAAAACGGTATTTTTTTTTATTTTATTAACGCTTCTGTATATACGCTATACATGCTCATATGTGTAAATAATTGTCATCGAAACGATAAAATACATAAATCAACGAATAAGAAAATTGACATGATTGATTATTTGTAATTACACACACATTAAAAATTATAAATAATGTTAAGTGTTATAATAATTTTTATTATTTCTTCTTAAAGTGAGTAAAACTTTTTTATTTATCTCTGTACATTATTTCCTTATAATATCTTAAGATTATTCTCTTAAAGTTATTTTCAGTTTTACTATTTTCAGTTTTAATATCTTATTTACTTGTCATTTACGTAATATTCAAAACGTATACAGGTATATTATACTTAATAATGAAATAATTTCTAAATGTTTGTACACAATAAATTTATATTTTGTATCGTTTACTCATTATACTCGTACAATAATATATATACTAATATATATACTAATATATATATTAATATATATACTAATATACATATATATATATATATATATATACTCATACTTTACAATAATGATATTCGATGAAAAAATGTTTTAAACATAATGACTTCTTACACTATGAGAGAGAACATTTTACTACAGCTATATAACTGCAACCTTCGATATCATATGTTGTTGAACTTTTGTCTAAATTAAATTCTACTGGATTTTCAAATTCTTCTGAACTTTCGTTTGTATAACCACTTTTAAACCACGAATATTTAAATAAGTTGTGATATCGCGAGGATGATAATTGATTATGTATCAGAGATTGTAACTTTATTATATTATTTCATTCAAATATGTAAATTTATATTACTTTCTAATAATAAAACAGTATCTAAAAATCTTTTAGCAAAATTTTTTCAAATTCTAAATCCGTAAATATCTATGGTTGTATTTTTCTTGTAATGCCTTTCGGTATAATCATAGTAGGTTTTTTTGCGGGTGTTAAATCTGAAATAATATTGGGACAATGTTCAGTCCCAATGAATCGATAAGAAGAACACTATTAGAACCAATGTTTGAAAAATAAGATTCTTCTAACCACATTTTAAAATGACCTGTAAGAAATATAAATGTTAAATTAGTAATTATTTTATGACTGTTATGAGATTCTTAAATAAAATATAAAATATATCACAGAAATAAGACTTATAATTTCATTATATTAATCCGTTTATGCAAATTCATATTTACTTTTTAATAGTAAAATAGTATCTGAAAATGTATTGTAAAAGGAAATTTATTTAATTATCTGAAGTTATTTTACCAGATTTCGATGCTTTTACAATAATATTTATTGATGTAAATAAGGTTTCTTGTACTTTTGGTCCAAATATACCATTAGTTTTTTTCAATACAATAAATAAAGGTGACAGCAAATTTCTATTATACGATATTATTGGTTGTATAGTGTATAAGTATGTTGTTGATGATATAGATTGCACAACACACTGTATTTTATTTTTTCATTAGACAATGATCTTTCAGAATGAATTTTCAATTAAAAATCACTTTGATCAGAATTAAAAACATTTTTAGATCCGAACTGTTCGATAAGTGGTTTCAATATTTTCAGAAAATTATCATTGGCTGTATTTTGCAATTCAACGGAATCTTTTATTGTTCTTCTAGTTATAAATTTGTAATTTTCCTCGAAACAATTCGGTGGGACTTTTTGAATGTTGATACTCAACTGTGAGATGCTTTAAATATACAGGGTGGGCCATCTATTGGTACGTTTTTGAATTTCGTCGTATGGCAACACCGAACGAGCTACAGACCCGAAATTTTGACAGTTTATTAGTCATACCGTCCGCGGCACGAAACAACATGTTTTCTCTTGAAGAGCGTTTTGAAATTTTAAAAACTTATTTTCAAAGTCAGTGCTGTGTCGCCGAAACTGTACGAATTTTGAAAAGAAATATGGGTCGTGATAGAGCACCCACCGAAGGAGCTATACGCAAATTGGTGAGGAAAGTTCGTGAGAAAGGGATGTTAGTGGATGACATTATATTACGACTGTTTTGAGTGAAATTGGCGCCGAGGTAGTCCAAAATGTCATTAATAATTGGGGTGACCGAATGGCATACTGTAAGGCCAGTAGAGGGAGCCACATGAACGAAATCGTTTTTCATTCTTGACGCGGATACTTTTAGCTTCACAACAAAAAAAAATTAATAAAAAATATCAATGTATGCTCATTTGATCGCATTTTTAAAAACGTACCAATAGATGGCCCACCCTGTAGGATTTAAATTTCCTATTTCTTTTTGTAAGCTTGTAAAGCCTTTGTAGATCGATATCATGAACTATGAATTCTGAATTCAACAGCTGCAGTAAATTTATGTGAAAATTTAGAGATGTAAGATAATTTTTCTATATGATTTCTATCTGAATGTAAATTGTTCTTCTCATCATTTTAATCGACAGATTTCAGATGAAACTCTTCTAAATTTATTTTGCACTAATTTTAGCGAATGATTATTTTTTATTTTTTTCATTAATGTTCCAATTCCGTCATAAGAACTGTCAAGTCATTATTTGAACATTGAGGATGAGAATTTAAATTATCTTCACTTCATGTTTCTTCATTTTCAATTATTTCAAAATTATGTAGTTTATAAGGTTCTTGATAATCGAGAAGTTTCTTTTTTACTTCCAACCCATTATAGTGAAAAATTATTGCTATCCAGTAATAATTTTTGTATATGTTTTTTTAATTCTATTTCTGCTTCAGATACTGATGTTTCTTAGATAGATTGAACTTATAAAATTTTAATAAAAGTCTAACAACATTAAGCAGATTGATAATCATTTCCAAAAATTAAACTTTGAATCGTAATATAAAAACAATTTAACAAATTGCACAGATATGATTATGACAAAACTACTGCACTGACTGAACGTAAAACTACTGTGAATATTCTTATACTGTCCATTTGTTATTTTGAAGGTATACATAAACTTATATAATAAATTACCGCCTAGTTATTATCTAATTATTTATTCTCAATGAGCGCATTCAGCAGTAAAGAGCACTACGAAACTATCCGCTGAATGGCGTACTTTCCGCATCGCTCCCTCAATATGTTATGGGGGCGGACGTTATCTTATTAAGCGAAATTTTTTTTTCATAAACTTTGATTCAACAATATCTTCATTTAGTTAAGTCACAGACTAGGTACAACTGTGTCAAGACCAAGCAGCATTTCAACAAATTTCAGCCGATCCACGCCTTCTCTAAATAACTTCTCAATGAATTGCACTCCTTCTACTCCGTGTCCATATTCGAATGCAAGAACTTCGCCATTGTCTAATCCGATTGCTGATGGTTTATTTATAGAATTAGGTATCGATGTCAGTAATTATAATTAATTGCACGTTAGAAAATGAATATTTAGACCGAGTTCACTAGAAATGTCAGATTCAGTTTCCGAACATTGTATTAAAAAGTGGCCAAAAAAAGCAAGATTCAAAGAAGGTTTACAGTATAAGAAAAAAATTGGTTGCAGTTGAGGAGGAACAAATAAAAGCGATGGAAGAGTTAATAAAAAGAAAAACAATTAGATTCAAAGAGAAAGAAACGAACTTTTAAAACAATGTCTTACGAAAATGTAACTATGTAATATTATTAATAATAAATTTTAATTTTTACATACATATGTTTATTTATTTTGTACACTTTATTTAATTTGTATATTTTAACCATATTTTTATTACTTTATATACTTAATTTACAAATTATTTGCAATGTAATTTCTTTTTTCAACTGCTTTCCTAACCACAGATAGATCTTCAGATGTTTCCAGTTCAGTCGGAACAATAAGATATATAGAAAAGATGTTTTAAGTAAAATTTGTATAGTTTTTTTACACGTGACGAATTCTTCAAACATGAGATTTTCTAACAATTCAATGTAATTTTAAGTGCAACAATTTTTTTAAAATTCATTTTTTAAAGATACCTAGTAAGTCTTATACAATAATTTTTATTATAAAAAAATGGATTTGGGATAAAATTATTTTTAATTTTTATTCATGGAAGAAATTATATGTCAAAGAAATTATATATATACAATATATGTATATATTTTTTTAAATATATATTTACAAAATCTAAATACACACACGTAAAAAACTATACAAATTTTATTTAAGACATCTTTTCATATATCTTATTGTTCCAACGACAAAGATTTACGTATATGAGCATGGATAATGTATATACGGAAGCGTTAATAATTAATTTTTGAAAATATGTCGTAATGTAACTTTATTACACATCATTGAATTTGTAAAAAAATAATCTTTAATTTGATAAAAAAAATTGAAAATTTAAGAAAATTACGGGTGGTGGAAGTATTTTGTTAAACACAAAAATAAAAAAAAATTTTTTTTTCTTTATAATTTAAAAATACTCTTAAAACCATACAATTTTTATTTAAAAAATTTTTTTCTATCTTTTATACTTTCGATATTCAGCTCGAAAGAAAAATACCTATTTTTTTTCAAAGAGGTTTAACTTCTTAAACATGAGTTAGTACACGTATAAAAAAATATGTGTTTCTTAGATTTTCGTTTTACAACATATTTCATGGAGAATCAAATCAGTTCTGGACAGTTGTAAAATCCTCTTGTCAGTAATATAGACGAACAATATTCAACGGAGCAATTATCGCTTTATACAACACACTTCATGTATGGTGTTAAATTTATATTAATTCGATAAAATGCTCCAATCTCGATTCTATCTTTTTCTCTAGATAATTAAGTGCTGTAAAATTTAAATTTTTACCTATAATAACACACACACGCACGAACGCACACACACACACACACACACACACACACACATCTAAATGTTTAATTTCACTAATCACTTCTAATGCTATATTTTCTAGTTTTATTTTTATATTGCTTTCCGATACTTTTTTCCTAATACCTCTAACTAGCATAACTTTGGTTTTATTTACATTTAATTTCAGTCTATTATTTTTTAATCATTCCTCAACTTTTTGTATCTGTATATTAAAATTATCATTTATTTCTTGGCTTGTATATGGCCTATTGTATATATTAATGTATCATCTGCGAATAATCTAATTTCACAATTGCCACAAACAACTCTCATCAAGTCATTTATTAAAGTAAATATAGAATAATAATAACGGTTCTAATACTGATTTTTGTAGAACTTCCAGCTTTACAGCAATAGATATATCCTGACAAACTTCCATTAAATTTAACTCTCTGAGTTCTGTTTTCTAAGTAACTTTTAAATCAACTAAGTACTACCTCTGTTATCCCATAACTTTCTATTTGCTTTAACAAAATATTTCTATCTATTAATTCAAGCGCCCTTTTTAAATATAAAAATACAACTCTTATCATCTTTCTTTCACCAATACTTTTTTTTCCAATTTGATATAACCCATTGAAAGGCAGTTTTATATGAGTGCCTCGCTTTAAACCCTGATTGGCACTCTTCTAACAATTTATTATCCTCCAAATAATTAATTAATTGACTGTGAATTGTTATTTCTAGTACTTGCTCATAAATCGGTAACTTATTTATAAGTCAAAATTTTTCTTGTTTTCTTGTTATTTTTTTTGTTCTTTGTATATTTGATATAGGAATTACAATAGTTTCTTTCCACTTATTTCGGAATATTCCTTCCTCTAAGGATCTTTCAGTATTTCGCATAATTTTATATCTGCTACCGTTACTACCCTTTTCATTATCTCAACAGTTATTCCTTCCTTTGTATCACTTTTGTTTCCTAATCTATTAACTATTCGATTTAATGACTACATTAATTGTATTAAAAACTTCAAATTTATTATTAATTCCAATGTATCATCATTTTCTATAGTCCCTAATGTGCTATCTACAAAATATCTATTAAAAATATTTGCCATCTCATATGTTATTATACAAAGTGTCTCCACACTGAATCTCCCTGTATGTATTATCTCTCATATTATCCTTCAGCAGCTCCCGAAGCGACCTCCACATTTGTCTCTAGGATTTTTTTTTATTTTAATCTAGATTCTAAATAATTTCTCTTGGCCTTTCTACATTGATCAACCACTTTGTTTCTCAGTTGACGAAACAGTTCCCAATCATCATTACTTGTCTTGCTTATTCTAATTAGTTTATAGACCTCATCTCTTAGAAACTTCATCTCTTAATTTACCATTTGACGGATCACCTCGGAAAACCATTACCTCGCCACTTATTTCGCAGTGCAATTTTCTTTCTAGGCACAACTTCATCAAGACACTTTATCGCATTTATAGTAATATTACGATTATTTATAGTTAAATTCACCATCGTTAACATTATTACCTTCGACAACATGTACTCTACAATTAATCATTCTCATAAATTTTTCCATCTTATAATTCCTACATATAATTGTTCTATTCTCACTCTTTTCCGCACTTATACCTCAATATAAGATCATTGAATATAATTACTGAATTATCTGTTATTTTTGACTCATGCTCAACTGTTATCTCTATTTCTTCGTTAGTAAAAACTAAATCAATTATTGTCTTTGAAGTATTTACTATTCTCATTGGTTCATTTACCAATTATTTTAAACCTACTGAATTCATTACTCTTATTAATTTATTCTGACAGTAATTTTTAACTTTCATGTCTATATTAAAATCACCCATTAATATAACTCTACTCTCATTCAGCAAATCATCATTACATATTTTTTCCAGAAATTCTATAAAATTCGCATCACTGCCACTAGGCGAATGATAAACTAACATTAATGTTCCTTTATAATTCTTGTCACTAATTTTTATTGTCATTGTTATCTTGTCACCAATTACTATCACATTTATTTATCGCTATTACTTCAAATTTAATTGTACTCTCTACATACAAAATACCTCCTGTTCTATTAGATTCTGAATCTCCTCTCACACATATATATCCCTTAATCTCTGGTTCATAATCTTCGATCATATTTGTTACATGTTTCTGTAAATCCCATTATATCTCGATCTAAATTTTTCTAAAAATTAATTTTCCAAAAATATTTTCTATTTCACTTTTATGTTTTATAAACTCTTATGCGTTTAAACAAATAATTCTAGCATTTTTCTTCCTTGATTGCACTATTTGCTATAAACTACTATAAATTCTATCCCTCTGTTTCTCAAATTCTTTTTTATAGTATGGACAACTCATATTAAATGATTTGAATTTATATTTTTAATTTTAAAACTTTTGATTTTTTTCTTCACAGTTCACACATTTTATTGTTTCACTCTTACATTTTTTAGTCACATATTTTCTCGCACAATTTCAGCAAGTTATATTTTTTTTACAATCTTTCGCAAAGTGATAATAGCCGCAACATTTAAAACACCTTAAAATTCCTATATTATCCTGAATTTTACATATATTTCAATCAGTTTTCACTTTTCCTTCTTCCAGCATCATTTCATATATCTTGGCATCTATTTCTGCTATGATCATTATTTGTTGAGACTTTTCCATACACCGATTTACGCATAATCTTCCCTTGTATACTATTCTTCATAAGTCCATTCTGTTCTTCAATTTTTTTCCAGAATTCTTGTTCTTTCTCGCAATCTTCCTTTTCAATATCAAAGATCTTTATCTTCAATTTTTTCTTCTTTGGATCTTGTATAATATATTTTTTACCCAGATCATTTGTTATTTTTTCCTTTAAAATTTCAGCTTGATTTTTATCTTCACATCCTATAATTGCTCCTCTATTGCTCCTCTATTGCTTTCTTCATTTTTATGATTCCTACTTCCTACTTAGAAATATCAATTGTATTTTTTTAATGTCCCTCTTTATCATCTCACTAGAGTTTGTTCCACTTTCTTCCAATGGCTTAATGATAATTACTGTTTCCTGCTCTTATTTACTGCCGCTTCACTATAACTTTTCTTTTTCTCAGTCTTTTGCATATTAGTTTCTACTATTGGCAGCATATCAATTAATTTCTTTATTTCCTTTTTTATAGTGCTATAATATTTATAATCTATTCTAGTTCAGCCTCTTTCCATATTTGTATCTCTATTCTTAATCTATCCATTTCTTGTTCCACAGCTTCCTGTATTGCTCTTTTAAATAAGGTTTTACCTATCATCCTTCATCTCTTTTATCATTTTATATATGACTTAAATTTTATTCTCCATGATTCTTTCTGATATTTAAGTGTCTTCACAGTTTGATATCTTCCTATTTGTATTATTGTTTCCCCCTGCAACCTACAAAATATTAATTCATTTGACTGATTATACATTTTGTGCAGCTTTATGCAGTTGGGATGGAACAATTTATCGCATTTATGCGCTACACATTTATGTGTTTCCGTTTTTATGTTTTTCCTGCACTACCAACAAATCCTATTTTGACATCCATCTTACACTCATTATCATATAATAATCAATAATACTGAGCACTTAATTATCGACTCGATCTACTTAATTAGTCCTGTCACCTGAATGGCGCTGCCCACTGATAAATTACATTGATTCACCTATGTCACCGTAATGGTTTACCTTCTTTGACCAATTTTCCAAACTTCTATACTCAGTTTTTACTCGTTATATTAGCATGCTTGCAATAGATATCATTCATTGTATATTCCCATCGTATATTACATTTATAATTAAATTTGTTGAACAGATAGTACAACTTTTCCCACTCAATTTTACAATCTATCTTGCAGCTTGATTTGACACGTCAAATCGCTATGAGAGAGAGGAGGGGATCGGGGGAGGGGGAGAGAAAGTGGAAGAAAGGAAGAGTGAGAGGGGTGAGGGGAGGAAGAGAGAGGGGCGAGAGAGAAAGGGTGAGGGATAGAGGAAGTGGGAAGGGGGAGGGAGGAAGGGATGGACGGAGCAAGGGAGAGAGGGAGGGAGGAAGGGGGGGAGGGGGATCTTCATTAGCTACTTACAATAGCGAACAACTATGCTTTGTGCATATAATAATACACTTATAACGTTTTCTCTTGGCTGCACTATTGCCCACCAGTGCAACAGACAGTGTAGCGTGTTTCCTTGGTTAGTGATAGGCGAACTCATTCAGTGTAATGTATTTCCGTGGCTATAGTAGTGCAAATTTTATGCACGAAGTAGGGTTTTGCTATACGATCTCAAAGAGACGGTATAGAGCTAGTGTGACATTAAAAATTTGAAAATGGAAGTCAACTAGCAGCAGAATTGAACACGATGGCATGAAGTAGTGTACACCATGTATGTACACTTGTGTAATGCAGCACTGATGCAGCACTTACACGCAACTGGTGTAGTGTGAAATTACTTTCAGTGTGTATCCCAAGAGAAAACGTTATTACTATATGTATAATAATGAAAAAATATATTACAATATAATATTATTACTCCACGATTTTTTCGGCACTTTCGATGATTTGACAAAAATTATTTTGAATAAAAATTGGTTAGTTATCAATCGACTACAAATTGTAATATTAAAAATTTGCAAAATATTCCTTTTTAAAAAACAAGTCAAGGTCACCTTAATTTTTTTAAAACTACGTTTTTTACTTCATAATATTATAACTGATATCAAGATGAGTTCAATCACCTGCTATACTATGACCTTAAGATGACCTAAAATTACATGTGTGGGATCAATGGACGGAAACGTTTTCGTGAAAAATTATTTTGTATTAAACTTTACATGTTTTTCATTACATTATTCAGTAGAAAAAATATACCTGTAGACAAATTGAGGAATCGACGTAGCCATTTCTGAATTTGTGATATTCCCGAATATAGTTCACAATTTATTATTGTACATACGTGTATGTATTTAGTATGTAAGTAGAAAAAATGTCGACATAAATTATAATACTTGTAGCGTAGTTCGAACGCTGTTACAACTGTATTTATACTTATGTTTTTTCTTAGTTTCATTAGAGCAAATCATAGTTCAATCTTAATTTATTGAAAATGTATTCCTATAATGAGAAAGTTGATATGCTGCTAGTTAAATAAAAATTGGTTTGTACTGTAGAATATGTTTATATTAAATTTAGTACAAATAAAATAATTTTTCAGGAGAACGTTTCCGTTCATTGATTCCATGCGTCTGACTATAAGATCATCTCAAGATTATAGTATAGCAGGTACTCGTCTTGACATTAGTTACAATATTATGAAATAAAAATTACGTACGTATACTCCGTTCAACGAGAGAATGATCTCGGCTGGGACGAAAACTCATTCATTTTGCGCAAGTCTTCATAGCGTTGTATTATCTGTTATGTGCAAACCGAGGTCATTCTGTCGTTGAACAGAATATATATAGTGCCATTTAAAAAAATTAGGGTGACCTTGACCTTTTTTTAAAAAAGAATATTTTGCAAATTTTTAATATTGCAATTTGTAGCCAATTGAGGACTGACTCATTTTTATTCAAAATAATTTTTGTTAGATCATCGGAAGTGCAGGAAAAATCACAGTTAGGACATCCTGTATAGTGCCCTAAGTTAAAATTAATATCCCTGAGTTCATTTTATGTCTCCGCGCATGGTCTAAATACTCGGAATTAATTGTACATTTCGCGCCGATTCTTGAAGCGCGCGCTGCCTACTTTTTCCCTATTACCACTTAAGGGAGTAAACCCATGCAGCGAAATAGCGGAACGCGGAAAGAGAGCAAAATCAATCACGAGCATTCCGCAATTTTCATTACGCGGTTTCGAATCCCTTCATATCCAACGCAATGAACGTAAGCGGAATCAAGTCCATAAATGACGTTTTAATATTGTATATGTCATTCATTTTTTATTCATTCATGTATCTAAGTACAGAATTATGCATTTCTCATTGAAAATAAGAATTAAAGATGTTAAAATTTATGAAATTAGTCTTAATGTGATTATAATCTTTATGAAATAACGATTTATGATTGATTGCGCAAAGTCTGTGATACGCTCATTACGCATGAGTATTAGGGGTTCACGTTTCAACGTAATAAAACTAGCGGAATAACAACATGGTGAGTACAGAGATAAATTATTAGGTAATTATCCAGAAGATGCTCCTCACCTTCAATTTTAATGAAATTATGTCCATTCGACGCGTTTTTTCATAAAACGAAAGAATCTGGCAGTTGTGCCTAGTCCCGCGAAGTGAGATTTAATCGTTAAAATTGATGACTATTTAGGTTAGAAAATCTGTCATAGCCATGAAACACTGCGATGAGAGCATACGCTGCGAACACATAATATCGCGTCCAGCAAATTATTATTAAAATATTTTCTTACATAATTGTTATTTCTTTAATAATGGTAATTAAACACCATATAATAAGTAAATGCATTTTAATGAATGTAATGTACTTTTAAAATATTATTTTTATAATACATTCGGTTTCTTTCAAAGAACTGCTGACCACACTTTTGTACTACAAAATATAATATTCTGTAATATAAAATTTTATTTTACCGCGTCATGTATTTGATCATCTTCTTGTATTATTTTTTAGTGAAATAAACCTGAATGCACTTAAAAAACGCAATAATAGAACTTCAAAGATAATATCAAAAGTTATATTATAATTATCATATTATAATTATTATCAATATTGCAAAAAGTATATATATATTTTTTAATAGTAAAAAGTTTTGATTTAATTAAAAAAATAACTATTACATAGGAAGAATAATTTTAAATGATAACTTTGTCGCGTGTAAGAGAGACCGAGGCTAATAAATTCATTTTTCAGTTTTGAATTTTTACAAACAAAATTAAGAGACTTATCGAAAAAATGAATTCCACACCAGTTACTACATACATTCGACTACCTAATGATATTTTAATAATAAGGGGAAATTGATAATATGAAAAAAAATGCATTTTTCTAATGCATTCCATCTGATTCAACTAGCCCTGGGATCGAGGTAATTCGACTAAGATTATTATAATAAAATAAAGATTAATGTATTTTAACACATCTTTGGCTACATCTTTAGCTACATATTAATAAAACTTTTATAAAAATATATTTTAAACACAAACATTCACTTTGCAGGGAAAACAATATTTCTTTTTACAAAATTTGTTCATTTCGTGCAAAAACACGTCGAATAAGCCTAGTTTTCGAGATTGGACATGAAGGAACTAAACTTATAATATTTACCACTGAAGAAAATCTTTTTAAAGGAATAAAATTTTGAGTGAGTATTATAAGAGTCGTCACTAAATGAATCATACAGTTCCATGCTGTTGTTAGTCTACTATCCCCGTTCATTTTTCAAAAACATTAACAATATGCGATAACAGAGAACATAAACAAAAAAAATCTGTTGGACTTTATAAAGTAAGAACTACACTTACTACACTATCTAAGTAGAAATCAAATATCTTAGACAATCATGTGCGATAGTAAAACAAAAACTTTAAGAATAAAAATATTTACTTGTACGAGATGTACGATTTTTTAAAATTGTGGCATAACTTCATATAACCTCGATTATTCTACTTACCCCTATATTCAACTGACCTCGATCCCCCCTACACTGTTTTTAAGGTATATTCAATATTTCCGTAAAAAGTATTCATAAAAAGTTTTCGAAGCATACGGAGACAATAGCTAAGTCTGCTGACTTAGCGGATGTTAGGGAACGAATAGTACACTAAATCGATCTTTTTTCATTAATGAAAATAAGAGATACTACCTCCAATGATTTTGATTTTTTTTTTTTATAACGGAGGGGAAATGCCTGACGCATATCTCCTCGGGGAAAGCCCGGGGTTATATTATGGGACTTGCACCCACTAAAACCCTTCCGGGTGTCCTGAATGGGCCATAGCTGAGGGACTCCCAGGAATGTGTGCAACATATTTCTGGGAGCTCCTCTAGCCAGCCGGCTGTTGCCAGTTATATACCGCCCGGGGATCGTCGGAGAGAAGGCCCCAGGCGGCGCATGGCGCGGACTGCCCGAATCGGGCGCTGGGAGGGATACCACCCCCGAGCCCACTCCCGCGGTTGTTGTTGGGGGGGGGGCGGAAGTTGGGGATCCCGGTCCCCGCCAATCCCCCCAAGGCGCGCCTCATCCTCGTAAATCACGCCGCGTAATTTATTTTCGCGGCGCATCCCCCGCGCGCGGGAGGGCGGTGGTCCTGCCTCGGCCACGCAATCGTGCTGACGGGGCGACAAGGACGGGACCCCGACTCCGCGCGCGGAGGATCAATCCAAGTTCGGCGGCAGTGCGCCCCGAGGGTTCGCGAATCGCCACCGCTGGGAGTTGCCGTCCCAGACCGTACGCGATAATGGGGGAGGTGGAGCCATTGACCCTGCCTTCCCCGTGCGCATCCTCGTCATCTTCTTCTTTTTCTTCCGGTATTGGGGAGGGAGGTCGCCGCCGTTTCCCCGTAGGACGATCCCGGCGGCGCGAGCGCGCGGGAGGGGGCCCGGGGCACGAACGACCCGGCTGCGGCCGTCGCCCATATGGTCCTCCGCGGCCCTTCCCGCCATCTATTTCTCTTCCCTCTACCATTACCATCGTCGCCACCGCCTCCTGGCGGCGGAGGAGGGCCGCCGTCCCTCGGGGCCTTCTCCCTCGCTCTCTTGGCCTCCTCCTTCTGCGACATGACTTGAATGCCGTTCAAGCGCTCTCCTGGTCGACCATCGCCCTAACGGCAGGGAGAGATCTCCCCCAATCTCCTGAACCAGGACACAGCGCTCGCTTGCCCAGGCCGGGCAAGCCTCGAGTGTGTGTTGCACGGTGTCCCGGCTTCCGTCGCAGAGGAAACAGCGGTCTACTCCTTTCCTATACGACACAATGTACTCCCCGAAACAGCCATGTCCGGTGAGCACCTGCGACATGCGGTATGAAAGTCCGCCCCATCCCCTACCTTTCCTCCAGACAAGGGAGGATGGCCTCCACGATCCGAACGCCTGTTGTCGGCGGGCTATTCTCGAAAGTGGTATGCCATTCCTGAAAGATCTGCCGACGGGCCTTCCCCCTCAGGTCAACGGTCCCCGGGGTACGACTCCCCCCCTCCCCCCGTAGCCGAATGGCCTTCACCCTGGCGTAAGTCTCCGCCAGGGCGTTGGCCACGTATTCGGCAGAGGGGATCTCCGCGAGGACCACGGCGGCCTCATACGACACCGTCCTGTAGATCCTACAGACCTTAGGCCAGCTGCCGTTGTACGCTGTGCAATCTGTTTCTGATACGGCGACTGGCCAGGGCCTCCCCGCTCCATACCAGAGCCCCATAGTAGGCCCCGGACGGCGTGCATATACGCCCGCCTGACCGACGCATTCGGACCGGTTGGGCATGAGGTCGAGCAGAGCATCTGCTCGGCCGCCCAATCGCGGGGCTAGTCTGTCGGAATGCTCGACAAAGCCAGCAACCATCTAGGGCGAGGCCCAAATACTTGATGTTGGGTCCCACCAGGACGCGGACTTCACACCGAGGGGGCACTTCCGCTCTTTCCATCATGGAAGAAAATAGCTTCCGTTTTGGTGGGGGCCACCCTCAGGCCCAACTCCCTTATGGAGCCGACCATGCACGCCACTGCGACATTCGCCATACCCTTTCAACTGTCCTTTCCCAGGTCGTACCCCCGGCCACCACCAGCGTGTCGTCTACGTAGCAGCCGGGGGGGCCGCACGGAGAATTGAGTCGTATGCGACTCTAGAATAGGAGGCCCAGCACGGATCCCTGTGGAACGGCGACGTGTGGAGTCCCTCCGCTGCTGGAGTTCGCTGTTTATTGTGGAATTCCAGCTGCCTGTCCTAGAAATAGTCCTCCACGTTGGCTACCAGGTAGGGTGGCAAGAGGTGATATTCTCTCATCGCCTCCACTATCTGGCCCCACGGCACACTGTTAAAAGTGTTGGCGATGTCGAGTGAATGATAAGCCGGGCCCTCTTCCACGACTTAGGAAAGCTTCCCTCTCTGAGGCAGCTGGTGTAGAGCTACCTCAGACGTTCCCTGATGAGGGGGGCCGCGGCGAGCCAGATCCTTCCATGGACGCTATCGGATCCGGGCGCCCGCAGCCTTCCCCTCAGGCAGGCGAAGGCCTTCCCCATCTCCTTCCCGGTGACCCTCAGCTCCTCCATCCATCCTGACGGGGGGCCAGCCCTGTCCGGTATTTCCCTGGTGGGAAAGAGGGTAGCCCTACGTCATCTAGCTAGCATCCAGGGTTTCCGTTATCGGGGGAGGGTGGGGGCTCACGGACGGAGCTTCCTCGTTACGATCTTGTAGGGCCTCCCCAACAGATCCCTGTCCAGGGAGGAGACGATCTCCCCCTAGGAGTCGGCCTTCGCCTTTCTTATAGCCGCCCTAAGGGCACTCCTCGCGTCTCGGAGCACCTCGGCGACCGCTTCTGTTCGTCAGTGCCCCGCCACCTGCGGCGAGTATACGCCCTTTTGGCAGCCACGGTGGTCCAGCGTAGTCCAGCCAGCTCCTCGAACCACCAGTAGGCTGCCCTCCTCGCCAGCGGAGCATCAACGCATCGTACGCGCGCGACATAATGTCCCTACTCGGCCTCCTCCTCCACTGTGACCTGACCGGATCATGCTCTGGCCAGGTGGAGCAGAGAAGGCTCACCTCGAGAGCGCCGGAATCCAACTTTTGCAGGGCCCATCGACGTCCCTTCTTTTCTCGGCGGCGTTTACGCGACACCTTTATGGGGGTGGACACCAGCTCCATTCGAATCAGCCGGTGATCGAACAGCTCCCCCAGGAAGCCGGCGTCCACGTGCTATCCCTTGATCCTCAGGACCGCTGCGGTGATCGCCCACGTCAAGTCGACGATGGACTCCCCCCGGGTCCCCACGAAGATGCTGGCACGGCCTCTGTTGAGCAAAATGAGACCATGCTTCGCCGCCCACAGCAAGGTGCTGTCGTCTCTGGAATCGGTGAATGGGGATCCCCACTCCAATGCGTAGGCGTTGAAGTCCCCACTCACCAGTGTCGACCTGGGGGAGCGCCGACGCATATGCTCTCCCAGAGATTCCAATGTCCTCGAATTCCCTTCTGCCTAGGCGAGGGAAGTAGCACCCCGCAACGTCGATGGGTCCCCCCTCCACTAGTGTAAACCCTTCTCTCGCCAATATGGGGCTTATCGACGCTCTCGGTCTTGGGAGCGGCCCCGGATTTTCCACTTTTAGGTGGCCGGGGTGGCACCGTCTCGGTCTTTCTCGCCTTGGCAGCTGCCCTAGAGAGGACCTGTGCCCAGGTCGCCTCTACGTTGCCGTCCTTCTCCTCCTCCGCGCGTATTGCACCTCCGGTTGGTGGGGGGCCCTGAGTTGCGGGGGGCAGCAAGTTCCTCCTCGCAGCGGGAGGGGGCATGTTAAACGTACCCTCCTTCGTCTTGGGGCCGACCTTAGCGGCGGCCCCTCTCTTCGCCAATTGAGCGGGAGGCTGACCGCCCTGTTTGGCGAGTGGTCGCTCCTCTCTTTTAGGTTGTTCCTTTTGGGGCAACCGCGCCGTCGTCGGGCCTACCCCCATCTCTCGCAGGAAGCGAGGGAGGAGCCTCTCGAGGACCCTTTTAATCCTCCGGTCTTCGTCATCCCCCTCTGTCGGCCCTGCCCTTCTTGTTCTTCGCCGGGGATTTTCTGCCGGCGGGTATGACTCTGTCCGTCGCCGCCGCCAGGAGGTTGAGTTGCTTCGCAATCCCCTGCAGAGGAGGTCTGAAGTATGGTGTCCTCCTCCGTGACCACGACGGACTCGCGGCTCCTCCCCCTTCTTGGGAGCGGCCCGTCTCATCGCGGATCCCCCCCTTTGCGGGATTGCGGGTACCGGTCGAGCTCTCTAAGCCCGACCACACCATGGTCAAGAGTCGACGCCCCGTTCCGCTCCGACACCGCCGTGCAACGGGAGGTTGATCTCTTCCTCTCTCTCTCGCGCTCAAGGAGCGTGTTCCTTGAGCGGAGGAGCACCAATTCTTGATTGAGCTTTCGTTTCTCCTCCGCACAGGCTTCCGCTCCAGAGCGGTCGGCGCCGCCGTCGGCCATCAAGCTGTACATCTTCCCGCTCGCCCTCGCGACGACCGAGCTGAGGCCGCGGACAGCTTGGTGTAAGCCGCCCACAGGTCCCTCACAATATCGCCCTTTATATTGCGGGACTTTTCCACCGCTTTGGCAATGGTGCCCAGCTCCCGTGTTGTCACGGCAGCTATAGCACACAGTGGTTGCTGTCGTCATACTCGAGAGCGAGCTCGACTTCTTTCTAGTCCTCTTCGCGGATGCGGAGGCGAGTGCCACCTCGAGATTGATTATGGTCCGGTGGTTTCTGCGTAGTTGGCGGGCTTTGGCCTTCTCGGCCAAAGCCCTTTTAGCCCTGACCTCGGCCGTGAATTTCCGTACGTGCTCGGGATTTAGGACAGGCCTCCCTTTTGGTGGTTTCCCTCTCGGAATCCGAGAAGGAGATCACAAAGTCGGCCATTCTTTTACGACCCTCCCGGCTTTCGCCCCCGAGCTTTGAATCCCAGCGAGGTCGTCGATGCGGTCCTCGACAGAGCACCCTCCGAGGCGGCAGCCTCGGCGTGGGCCTCGACCTTGCTGCAAGCAGGGCCAAGACGCGCCTTCCGAGGGGTTCCGCCATCCTCTTCGCCTGTTGCTGGGCGTTCTTCATCTGCGATGTGTTAGCTTGTAGTTTTGTGACATTTTAATTTTGCGCTCGGCCCGCAGCGGCTCCGCCAGCCAGGGGGAGCCCCCTCACCGCGACAAGGTGGCAACCCATAAGAGGGCCAATGATTTTGATCTTAACAAATGTTATTAAGATCATGACGCTGAATAAGAGGTTATAACTATTGTTTTAGCACCTTCAATAACATTAATGTTTTGATATACTATAACTTTCGAGTCTCATAATTCGAAAAATGCTTAATGAAAAAATATTTTATTATATTGTTTCGAAAACTCTTGAGGTAAATTACAAGAATGTAATGAAAAATAGAGTATTAAAAAAAAATCGACGTAACCTTGACCTAGTCTTGGCGATGCCACTCAAGGTTAAGGGAATGTGATCAGTGAATAAACTTTTTTAAATCCTACAACTTTTATCTCAAAAATATTTTGCTTTCAAGATATTTATTTGTTTTCCAGACTTTTGATATACTCTGTATATATATAAATACAGTGCCCGCCAAAAATTCCGTGTCGGCTGAATATCTCGGAAAATATGTATTTTTGAGAAAAATGTTTTAGACAAAAATTGGCTTTAAACATATTCATTTAATGATATTATTAGTTTGACCTTGGGTGGTGACGCTAATGGGACATGATCCTAAACAATATTCGTGAAATTTTAGCCGTCGGTTAGGCTTTTTGTGCAATGCTAATGCCGGCGGTACTATAACTTTTGAGCTTTGTAACTCGAAAAATATTGAATGAAAAATAACTTTATTATAACGTTTTGAAAAGCTCTCGAGATAAACTACAAGAATACGCAATAAAAAAATGAGGTTTCCATTTTTTTAAATCGATATGACCTTTACAATATATATTTATAATATAATGAATATATGTAAATGAATATATATAATAGTTCAACATCTTAACATTCAGACCGTGGTGGTTTCGTATTTAAAGTAATATATACAGAGCGTAGAAAAAGTCCCGGACCCCTTAAATATCTTGAAAAGTAATCATTTTTGAGAAAAATATTTTATACAAAAGTTGTAGTATTGAAAATGATCTATTGACTGACCTTATCAATTTGATGGCGCCATCAAAGTCAAGTCAAGGTCAAATCGATTTTTTTAAACGAAACACCCTATTTTTCATTCTAGAATCTAATAGCTGAGGTCGGGAGCTTTCCAAAATACTATAATAAAGCTTTTTTTTAATCAGTACTTTTTAAGTTATGAGAGTTGAAAGTTAGGGAACCGCTGCGGCATTAGCATTACCTAAGTTAAGGTGCTCGTATCCCTTTTAATGATGCGAAAATGAAATTGTCATAGGAGGTCTTATGCAAGCGACAAGATTTTTCAATCAATCTTTTAGAAATAAAGACAATCTAAATCAATCAATCTATCAGTTTTTAGTTACTTTCTCGGGGCTAGATCCCATCGGGATCTGGAACTTCGTCAAATTATATCTCTGAATAGAAAATATGTTTAACTTATCACATGCAAAATTGATATCTCTAGAGTAAGACAAGAACAAATAAACAAAGATGAAACAAAAAATATTTTATTCTTAAATTACATCATAAAAAGTTAAAAGTCTGAATTGCAATGTGAAAAACGCATTAGATACGTCATATCCCAGTATGGTGAGCTAGTGTTAAAAGAATATTACATATTATAGTAAATACTCAAATTGGCGGTCCTCCGCAGTCTGACAATGTATTAGACGATTATAAAAACTTAAGACTGCATTTCTACAGAATTCGCGAGGCATGATTCTAAATTTATTTATTATTCGTTGACGTAAATCATTAAGATTTCGAGGTTTAGTATTATAAATTTTTTCCTTTAAATATCCCCACAAAAAACAGTCGAGTGGATTTAGATCAGGCAATCGTGTTGGCCATTCAATGTAACCCCTTCTTCCTATCCACCTATTCGGCAAAACTTCATTCAGATATTAGCGTAAACCGTAATGAGGTGGCGCTCCATCTTGCTGGAACCAAATGTCATTGACGAGCGACGTTTTGGATTGCCGGAACTATTTCATCTTGAAGCATGGCTAAGTAATTGTCAGCATTTAAATTTTCAATAAAGAAAAGTCCAATAATGGCTTCATTTAAAATTCCTGTCCATACGTTGACTTTTTGCTGATTCTGAGTATATGCTTCGTACATCTAATGAGGATTTTCATCGCTCCAATATCTGCAATTATGTCGATTTACATTCCCGGTTAGCTCAAAAGTAGCTTCATCTGAAAAAATAATGTTGACTACAAATAAAAGATTTTTATCGATATTTAACATCATACTTTCGCAAAATTCAATACGACAATCAAAATCATCTTCATACAGTTCCTGCGTCAGATGGATCTTATATGAATGAAATTTTTCCTTTTTTAGAATTTTATGAACTGATATAGGATCGATGTCGTGTTGTTGTGCAACTTTGCGAATTACGCGGATCTTCGATAAAAGACTGCAGAACATTCAATCTTTTATCAGAATTTGTCGCTATTTGTATACCTTATATATTCTTTTACAAAACTCATTTCTTCAAATCGTTATACAGTACGAATAACAGTCGATTTAGATATACCATTGTCCTCATTCCTAAAAGTTTGATTGAAAAGTTCTGTCACATGTGCGTAGACCTCCTATGATCACTCCATCCTCGCATCATTAAAAGATATACGTTCCTATTCAGTAAGCATTATAAAATATTTCAAATAAATATTTTATAAATAAAATATAACTATGTGGCGATAAGCAATCTCAAAACGGAGTATCACGAAAAAATATACCTTCTCAATCGCAGGTCACAGAAAGAATGACTTGAGGAGAGATCTCTAGCTTATGTAGTCTCCAGCTTTGTTGAAAGGTGGGAAGGAGAAAGAGGGAATGGAAAGGAGTAGGAAGAAAAAGAGGAGGGGGGAAGAAGAAGGAAAAGGTAGGAGGAAGATAGAGATGCAGACATTCGCGGGCACATACATGACTCATAAATCTTGTCGGACAATCTTTATGTGATACCTTAGATAATGCTAATGCCGGTTCCCTAACTTTCAACACTCATAAATTAAAAAGTACTTATTAAAAAGAGGCTTTATTATAGTATTTTGGAAAGCTCCCGACCTCAGGTATTAAATTATAAAATCAAAAATAGGATGTTTCGTTTAAAAAAATCGATTTGACCTTGACTTGACCTTGGCGCCATTCATGGTCAAATTGATAAGGTCAGTCAATAGATTATTTTCAACCCTACGACTTTTGTCTAAAACATTTTTCTCAAAAATGATTACTTTTTAAGATATTTAAGGGGTCCGTGATTTTTTCTATACCCTGTAT